>CAIGRQ010140368.1:0-10678 GCA_903798375.1 Fraxinus sp. D2006-0159
TCATATTTTTCAGGACGTCGATACAACATGATGACGTCAAACAATGTTGAGTCGCTCAATGCATTATTCAAAAAGGATCGAGAGTTACGAATTCTCGCAATGATTGAGCAAATTCGTAACAAGCTGCAGCAACGATTTCATGACCAACATGAGGAATCACAGAGTTGCACAAGTGTGCCGACTCACGCTCAGTAAGATAAACTCTTCAAGATTCTAGAACTGGCGAGAAAGGTATGGGTGGAACCACTAGATCAGTTTCGCTTCTCCGTGAAATGTGGACGTAATATCGGATACATTGTGGACTTAAAAAATAACACATGCACGTGCAGAAAGTTTCAGTTGGAGAATGTTCCATGTACGCATGCAGTGGCAGTGACTATGCATAGAGGATTTCCATCACATACCTTATGCAGTAATTATTACATGATTGATTATTGGAGAGCAGCATATGCCGAAACAATATTTCCTCTGCTAAATGAAGTCGAGTGGGAAGTTCCGGACCATATTCTCCCACTTAATAATTTGTTGCCACCCGAAGTCAGACCACGTGCTCCAAGACGTAGACGTACGTCAAAAATACCATCCACCTGAAAATTTCCTCAGTCTCGTCAGTGCAGCGCAACAGGGCATACTCGCCAATTTTGTACAAGTCGAATTCATCTGCATAATAATTCAACGGATATGTATATTATTAATTATAATTTGTATGTTGCATAATTATTATCGTTGTTAAATATTCTAGTTACATTTACTTGTAATTTCTTATACAGTCAAATATGCTCAGAATTAACAACTTACACGTTCATCGTTCATCCAATATGATAAATGTGTTTTTGCGCACTTGTTAGATACTTTAACAAGCTAATTATTGATTAAATTGATTAATTGTGTAATTATTTTAAATCATTTATTATTTGTACTCTTTTTTGTAACTCAATATTAAATAAACTATTAAAATAAACAAATAAAGTAAAAAAAATTAAAAGAAATAATTTATTTATTTTAATTATTTATTTAATTATGTTATATTCGTGAATTTTTAAAGTTGTTTACAAAAAAAATTATTTGTTTATTTAAATTATTTATTTTAATTGTTAATTGAATATTTCATTATTTATTTAAAAATTTTATTCAATATTTAATTATTTATTTAATATTTAACTATTTTGTAATTATTTATTGATCTCAGTCCTCCAACTATGATTTTGTATAATTTGGTCCTCAGATTTTGACTTTCATTTCAATAAAGCCCTTTATAAATTGTATCCTATGTCCCTTAACTTTCGAAAATTATGGATTTCGGTCCTCAAATTCACAATTTCGTACAATTTTGGTCATTTTTCACTTCTTCTGCCTTGTTCTATTTCCTTTTGGTACAGAAGCTATAAATACACAATTGTGAATAGAAATTACAGTCAAAACATTTACAGTTGTTGCATCACAACACGAGTCATAATAAAATACGCAATATTTACATTTTTTAAAATAAAATAATACACAACATACTAAGGATTACATTTGTATTCATACAAATCACAAGCTAATAATGTGTATTTTATACACTTATTCGAGCTCCAAAATATTGATATTTCACAATTTCTTTAATGGAATTATAGCCTAATTTATTATATAATATGTTATTAGGTGAAACTCAATTAATGGAAGTGAAATTAAAAGAAAGAAGCGCAAAATGGCAAGATCCAAAGTTGGGGGCTAAAGTGAAAATACACAAAAGTTGTGTAGAAACTCACGATGAAGATTTGAGAATGCTAGGGGTCCTATGGATACAACTAAAGATCAAAAGGAGTGAAAAAAATCAATTTTCCAAGGCACAAGAATGTCCAAATTTTTAATTGAAAATTGAGACCTATTTTTGGCCAGTAAACGTTTGACTTGAAAAAGAGCTATTTCTATCAAAGTTGTAACCCTTTGAATTATCTTTCCAACGCATTTTGAATCGCTTTAATCGGATATCGAAAGAAAGAATTATGATAAAAATACTGAACAAGACACAGAATGGCAGCAAAGCAGTTTGCTGCCCTGCTTTGCTCCCAGGCAGTGCCCCGAACTTTTACAGAAAAGCGCTACACCACACAAATAGGGTTTTTGCTTTTTGGGCCGCGAGAAGCCCATAAAAAGACTCCAAATTGGTCAAGAACGTGTATGGAAGTATAAATAGACCTAAAGAGACACTAATAAAGGGGTTCCACACATTGAAATAAAAAAGATACAACTAGATATTGAGGAGCACAATTCAATGGAGGAAAACATCATGGGTTCAAGCTTTGAAACATTGATTGAAAGAAGAAGATCTTGGTGCAAGTTTTATTTCTTTTTCTACATTTATATTCAAAACCCGGTGATGTACTCAATATCAATTCTTTGTTTTTCTTCTTTATTTATTTTGACTAGCTAAACTTTAAATTATGGCGAACAATGTAATCTATTTGAAAACGTTTATTTCTTTTATTCAAAATTCTTGGTAGTGGTTTTATTATGAGTTTAATGCATTAAATTACATGATCAATAATTTGATGATTTTATGAGTCTCTTACGAATCGAGATATGAGTTTGAGATTTAGACTGTATAATAAAATTCGATAAGGTAGTAGAACGTGTAGACCTATACTAATCATTGCGATCGTTATAGGAATTCTTAATAGAACCATAATTCGTTTAACTAATAGTAATTTGCATAAAGATATGAAATTTAATACCATAGAAGAATTCGACCGAACACTACATTAGGTTAGAATCTTGAATCAGGAATTAAGGTGATCATTAGATTAACTTGTTTTGCCCTAATATTCATTACTCATTAAATCTTTAGTGAATCAGTGTTTGCAATTTTTTATTATTTTCCATTAGTTCACAAGCAAGAAAACAACTATTCACAAACATTATCATTATTTGTTTACTTTCATCAAATAAGAGTTCTGAAAAGTAAATTAAGACTAAAGTATAGTTTTCGTGGAAACAATAATCCGGACTCAAAGGTTAACTATATTACTTGTTACGATATCGTACACTTGATATATAAAAAATGCAACAGCTAACTTCAACCTCCACATGTCTATTCAAGACTGGCTTATTGTAACATTACGACCAATGCTCAAAAAATTTATATACTTTATTGCGAATATAGCACAATCGTCCATGTAAGTAAATAATAATATATTAGTTCGATGACATATAGTTAAAAACTAAGTTTTCAAATTATAAACTTGTAAATTCTTACGATACTCATTGTCTCGCCGTCGTCATGTCCTTGGCTAATCTGTCATTTACTTGAATCATCGTGTCTAGCTATCATGGGAATGATATTATGATCACAGTCATCGGCTCCAATATTTGCTCCAGTTGACCTTGTGTCAGATAGCTATGGTTGGAGTCGTACACATAGATAGTTGATTCGACGAATACGATCTCAACTTCAAAGCAGTGTGAATTCACAATCATTGGGACGTGCATCTGTGTACAATTCGCTCATGGCTTTCCATGTCTGCTCCAGCCTAGTAACCCACTCTAGCATGTATTAAGGCACCACATATCCATTCCCTTGGAGTAGGAGTGTACTATATGCAAGAATCCACACATAATAGAACAACACATAATGCAATAATGAAATATTAAATATACAATTTAAATAGAAAATTTAAATAAACAATTTATTTTGTTTATTTAATAGTTTATTATTTATAACTAAATAATATTTTATTATTTATAAACTCTTATTTGTAACTAAATATTAAATAAACAATTAAAAGACATAATTTATTTTAATTATTAATTATTAATTGTTTATTTAAAATGTTAAATAAGTAATTTTCATTGTTTACTTAATATTTAATTATAAAAGAAAAATTTATAATTAAATTGCTTATTCTAATTGTTTATATAATACTTAATTATAAATAACAGAATATTAAATAAACAATTAAATAGAATATTTAAATAAACAATTTATTTTTTTATTTAATAGTTTATTATTTATAACTAAATAATATTTTATTATTTATAAACTCTTTTTTTTAACTAAATATTGAATAAAATATTAAAACAAACAAATTAAATAAACAATTAAATAAAATAATTTATTTTCATTATTAATTTTAATTGTTTATTTAATATTTTATAAACAATTTAAATAAGTAAAAGTAATTTAAAATAAATAATTTAAATAGTTTATTTTAATTGTTTACTTAATATTTCATTATAAAAGAAGAATTTATAATTAAATAGCTTATTTTAATTGTTTATATAATATTTAATTATTAATAATATAATATTAAATAAACAATTAACCATGCATAAAGATTATCATATCAATATTCACGTCGTGATGTCCCCTATCCAATGCGACGGTGTGCTTCCGGCCTCTGATCGATGTCTCCGCCAATGTCATCTATGCAACATTCAGATTGTGAAAGTAAGTCCACCAAATTTATATTTATTGAAATATATAATGAACATGCAGGCTTAGTATTTGTAGTGTTTACACAAGTTCCACATGTATCTCGAGGTGAAAATGATGATGGTACATGATCGTTGTGCACATCATGCGGAGCGACAAAGGTGGTGGAAATCGGTGGTCCTACTAATGTCGATATGAAATCGCGGAGTCTTGCGAATTCGACCGTAACGTGCTCGAATATTTCAAATTTTACTGTTTGGAGTCGCATTTCAAATAGAACTCTTCGATCGAACATGTCCTTGACGTCAGATCTAGTCAACCCGCCTCCAGATTGTACACCCCGATGTCTGGATATTGAAGGTGCACTATTCCCAAAATAATCTTGTCGAGGACCACAGACTGCGGAAAATGCACTCGTCATCCCTCATCGGGTATACTCTTGCTCGCGCTTGCCGTTGCTACTATCGTTTCGTGCGTCATCATGGCCATCTTTGCTGTCGTCAGAACTGGAATTATCATGCTTTGTGGCAGAGGGCCCCTTACGACCGCCCGCATCGACACCCACATCATCCGACCCTTCAATAGTCTCATCGTATAATTCCCTATCGACCTGCCCATCTCCTCCACTGAGCTCCGCATCAGATTCAAACTGTGCATCGACGACGGTCCTTGCGATGTTGTCTAGAGCAGGCATGGCATGATCATCGAACGGCACAAGAGTGGAGATGTAGTGTTGGTTGCGCTCTAGCTCGATCGGATGCAGTGTGGCGTATACATACAGCTACGTAAGAAGTTCAATATTGTCAATGGAGTCGAGACACAAAAAATTGTAAAAACAATTACAAAAAGTTGAATAACTTGGACCGCGAAAGGTTACCTGCACTCTCTTGAAGAAAGCATCGTACGTGCGCTGCTGCAATTATTTGGTGGCCGTCTAGCTGAGAAGTCGTGGTGAACGTTCACAATACGTTGACCGAAATGGGTATCAATTTCAGGAATCGCCTCGAACGCCCATATCTGTGCGAAATGGTCACAATGTGAGTAAGTTTCATTTCGAAAGACAATATAAAGCCATTGAAATGACGATTTAAAACACGCGTGAAATAATCGTTCGTACCTGCATGGCTATGGGAAAGGCGTGAACTGTGTAACTAATTTCCTTCTCCCTCTTCCTTTTTGCATCCCGAAACTTCCTAGTCCAACTGCCTCATAATCCCTTAATGAGACGAGAGTATCCCACTCTATCCCAAGGGTATGCGAAAAATATGTCCAGGTCGTCGACGAGCGAAAGTATCTCGACATCTATGCCCAAATTATTATATGGGGCTTTGAAAACACCTTCCACTATTAGAGCAAGCTCAAGATTGTATCTATTAGCCCGTGGGGTCGACGATCGAGCACATGTCTTTTCAAGCTGTGCACAGGAAATCTTGTCCAAAGATTTGAAATACTTGTCCTTCAATCTGCTTTTATCTAGGACTTGATAGAACTGATCATCGTACGGAAGGACACCACAACGTAGCCCCGTCGCCACCGCATACTCTTGCAGTCCAAACCAATAGTAGTGTCCTTAGACGTTGAACCACAGCTAATGCGTCTTGTCTGTTCGAATGCTTCTAAACGCGAGCTGTTGGATGAGTTGAGCTAAGAATTGGATGTTCGATACGTCAGTCGGGAAGCTAAGGAAAGACACTTGAAAATCGTGGGCGACACTCTTCAAATAGCTCCAACACCCTGGACACGTACTTGAGCTTGTTGCGTCGGGATATCCGTGCACGCAACCGTGCGTCTTCCAGAACCAGAAATTTGAAATACATGCTCCCTGCAATGTATAAACATAAAGAAAAGGATCAAGTTGTGATATTTGATAAGTGTAGAATCTGACAAACATGCAATATAATCGTGAAGAATCAAAATACTTAGATCATATGACAAGAGCCAATTAGTCACACATTGAAACACGGGACAACATGTGACCAATGTATAACAAGAACAAGAAAATGTGTGATCCACATTATTTCACATAGAAGACATCTAGCATCTGTCGAGAATGAACACGACTAAATGTCGGGAACGACAGTTAGCGTATACGGATGTTACCCAAATGCCGGGAATAACTGCAGCTAAATGTCGGGAATGACAGTTCATCTAACCATATTTCACCCATCTGCCGAGATTTACTGACCTGAATTGTCGGGAATTGTCGTTCATGATTACGTGGAAATCTTACATCAATACCATGTTATTGAAAATACAAAGTTTCTTTTGAAGTAGATACCTCAATGCCAAGTATGGCTCGTAAACATCTATTTTCAGAGGCACACGATGATTCTTTCAAATCACAAAAAGACCAAACACAAGAAAATGTAATAAAAATCCATACATAAAAATATGCGACCAATATTTCTATTTGCATTATAGACCCTGAAGTGGCCAGCACTATTTTGTATTGCTTCATACATTTTAAATAGCAGCTCAATTGGTGAAAAACCTATTGAGCTGGAATTGCTCAATATGGAAACACTTGTATGACCAAGGTGTTAATTCTCTAAATTGGTTGATAAAAACTTAATAAAGATGGATAAACTCAAAACTAATTCACCAATTATTACATTGATATTCCTAACCTACACCTCGGTGCTTTACAAACAACTGAATGCCATATACTCTCTATACCTAAAGGGTCAACCCATTTATGCTTAATTGTAGTATACTTGAGTCTTCACAAATTTCCCTCGCGCATAAACTCTCTAACTGAGCACTCAAATTCTTGATTGTATACAATTATATATTTCAAATTATTGAGAACTGCCAACGCCTTTCCCACAAAGAAAAATAATCAATCCTCCGTGTACAAAAAAAATTGAACTACTAATTTAGGCCATACAAAACATAATGGAGCCAGTCAATTAATATAGAGTGATCCAAAATCTGATTCAAATCAATCACTAATTCGTACATTATGTACTCGAACAGAAACATTTTCTTAAACTGCAAATGAGTAACAGTTTTCCAAAGTGTTTGAAATCCCTAGTTCCTCAACTACATCCCTCAATGCTCTATTCCACCCCTCTCCATCATTTTCTCCTCTAACTATGTTCTCATGTACACAGTAACAAAAGATAACCATAATGACTTCAATTAGTTTGGTACCAAAATCGATACAAATCATTTTTTCCCAAATGCACAACATTCAGAACAGTAAGGCTTCAAAAATAATCGATAGGCATTACACAAAAAATCACTTACCTCCGATGCAAAGATGTCTACTTCCTTATCTTCCACGAAATGGACGATTTCGCGATGGTAGTAGACATAGATTTTGGTTAGGGGAGCGACTTTAGGGTATCCTCTTTTTCCGTTAAATTGAATGAGTGTTCCCTCACTCAAGTTACAACGTTTCTTCCTCTCTGGCGGCGGTAGTCGACGGCTTTCGAGAGTTCCGACGAATCGAATGAGGGGAGTCAGTGCAAGGATTGCTATCTTCTCTTTTGAGCGGTTGAGTTAGTTCTTTTTTTTTTAGGTGACATTAGTTGACGGCAATGGCGACTCCCAGCGATTTTAATGCGAGGAGAGTGAGAAGGAAAATAGTTCGAATCAGAGGGAGAATGAGAGGGGTTTCGTTTTTTTTTTTTTTTTTTTTNTCCATTCTCAAATCTCATTTAATGAAGGTATGTAAGGTATTTAATTTATCTGGAGGGGTAAAAAGTCCAAAAATGACAATTTTGCACATACTTTAACATTGTGATATTTTGGTAAATGCAAAGCCAAATTTTGACATCCATTGCAATTTCCTCTTATTTTAATTGTTTATTTAATTATTTATTTTAACTTTTAAATGAATATTTATTTAATTATTTAAATCTTTTATTCAATATTTAATTTTTTATTTAATATTAACCCTTTTTTGTAATTGTTAATTATTTATTTCAATTAAAAATTAAAAATTCAAGAAAAGAAACTAAACTATAATTAATATTAAATAAAATTTTAAAAAGAAATTAAATATTAAATAAACAATTAAAATAATTAATTAAAAATCAAATAAACAATTAAAATAAATATTAAATAACTAATTAAATAAAATATTTATTTAATATTTAATATTAAATGTTAAATAGAAAATTAAATTAAATATTAATTAAACAATTTAAATTACTAATTAAAAAAAATTCAAGAGGACTAGGCCGCCTGGATTCCAGAGGGCCCAATCAACTATCTGAATTCCAAGTGGGACTAAGCCTTCTGGAATCCATATGGCCTAAAATTCGGACGGCCCAGTTAATTGGGCCATTTGGATTCCAGACGACCCAGCTGTCTGGATCAAGCCGTTGACGGCCAAAGCTGCATGCGCTGCAAATGGCGGAGATCGCCATCCTAGGCAATCTCAGTAGGTGATCTCTGCTCCTAAAGTGTGCCAAAATCCTCAATTTCATCCATAGTTTATGATTTACAATCATTTCTACAAAAATTATTTAACAAATGAACATACAATATGCTTTATTTATTCAATTAATGTATATAAAAGTTTCAAAACTCACCGTCTTCAAAGAAATGGCGATCTCCGATCTGGGTCATCTATTTTTTGATCGTATGGGTCGTCAGTTTCTCTACAGTGTTTTGTATTCATACAAATCACAAGCTAACTTCAATCTCAACATCTCTATCAAAGATTGGTTTATTGTATCAACCCTAAGACCAATGCTCAAAAATTTTATATACTTTATCGCGAATATAGCACAGTCTCCCGTATAAGTAAATAATAATATATTAGTTCGATAACATATAGCTAAAAACTAAATTAAATTAAAATTTTTTAAATCCTTCCGATACTCATTGCTCGTCGTCGTCGTGTCCCGTACAATGACTAATCTATCATTTACTTGAATCATCGCATGTCTAGCAATCATGGGAATATTAAATAAACTATTAAAACAAACAATTAAAAGAGATAATTAATTTTAATTTTAATTATTAATTGTTTATTTAATATTTTATAAAAAAATTTAAATAAGTATTTAAAATAAATAATTTAAATCGTTTATTTTAATTTTTTACTTAATATTTAATTATAAAAGAAGAATTTATAATTAAATTGCTTATTTTAATTGCTTATATAATATTTAATTATAAATAATAGAATATTAAATATAAACAACTTAAATAGAAAATTTAAATAAACAATGAAAAGATACAATTTATTTTGTTTATTTAATAGTTTATTATTTATAACTAAATAATATTTTGTTATTTATAAACTCTTTTTTGTAACTAAATATTAAATAAACTATTAAAATAACAAAAAATAATAAACAATTAAATGAAATTATTTATTTGATACTTTATAAATAATTTAAATAGTTAGTTTATTTTAATTGTTTACTTAATATTTAATTATAAATAAGAATTTATAATTAAATTGCTTATTTTAATTGTTTATATAATATTTAATTATAAATAATAGAATATTATTAGATAAACAATTTAATTGGAAAATCTAAATAAACAATTAAAAGAAACAATTTGTTTTGTTTATTTAATAACTTATTATCTATAACTAAATAGTATTTTATTATTTATAAACTCTTTTTGTAACTAAATATTAAATAAACAATTTAAATAATTTAAAATAAATAATTTAAATCGTTTATTTTAATTGTTTATTTAATATTTAATTGTAAAAGAATTTATAATTAAATTGCTTATTTTAATTGTTTATATAATATTTAATTATAAATATCAGAATATTAAACAAACAATTAAAATTGTTTATTTAATAGTTTATTTTTTATAGCTAAATAGTATTTTGTTATTTATATACTCTTTTTTGTAACTAAATATTAAATAAACAATCAAAAGAAATAATTTATTTATGTTCTTTATTTATTTTAATTGTTTATTTAATTATGTTTTTCCTTGAATGTTTAAAATTGTTTACAAAAAAATTTTAATTGTCGAATTAATATTTATATTAATTGTTTATTTAAAATTGTATATTTAATTATTTATTTAAATTGTTAATTGAATATTTCATTATTTATTTAACTTGTTTATTCAATATTTAATTATTACTACTTAATTGTTTACTTTAATGGTTAATTATTTATTTTAATTAAATATTAAATAAATAATTAAGAAAAGAAAAAACTAAACTATAATTAATATTAAATAAAAAAATATAAATTTAAATTTAAATTAAATATTAAATAAACAATTAAAATATTTAACTTAAAATTAAATAAATTTTAAATAAATTTTTATTTA
>CAIGRQ010140398.1:0-11003 GCA_903798375.1 Fraxinus sp. D2006-0159
TCTATTGTGTACATGTTAAGCATTTAATGTGAAAAAGAATTGACATGTATGTAAAGGGACGAATTGAAAAAAATTAGGATATGTTTGGACCGGATTAAAATCTGATTTTAATCTAAGTCAAAGTCAAAGTCAAACAATATCAGCCACATCTTTTATGGGTCCCACATCTTTGCAACCACACGTTTCAAAAACTCCTATCACAATCCACTATAAATCTGATTTTAATCAACACCAAACACCCTCCAAATAAGTTTATCACTTCCTAACATTAACTTTTTAAAAAAGCTCTTTTAAATATGCATAATAAAGCTTTTTAAATCACAAATTGGAGTTTGCTTTTTGGTAAACTAGATGTCTAAAAGATTTTATAACCATTGATAAGAAAGCACTTTTGTGTTTCACATGAAGTTTTGTTTGCTTGTCAACTTTTCCCAATGGTTGTGGAGGAGAAACCCACAAGATAAATGCATTATTTGGGAGCTTTGACCTAGTTTTTTCTTTTCTCTGTACACTTCATTTTCCTAAGCTAATCTCTTTTACTTTAATGGATTAGACATCATTTCCTTCTTCTTCTTCTTTTTTTCTTTTTTTTTTTTTCTTTTAAGCACGTGAACAATCTCGAGAGCGATACCGATAATAATATGTAAAGAAGTTTAAATGTTGTATAATTGTCTATTTGAAATTTAGGCTCCGTTTGATTCACATTATTTTAGAATGAGAATGAAAAATATAGTCGTTATTGGGCCTCGCGCAAGAGATAGAAATTTAAATTTAAAGGTTTGATGTGATGTATAACGGTCATATTTTTCATTTTAATGAGATAATAATGTAGATCAAACGGGGGCTTATTCTCCTCTTCACCATATTTGTCATCACAAACAAATACATACTTAAAGAAAGACATAGATGCAACCCAATAATAATATGTAAAGAAGTTTAAATGTTGTATAATTGTCTATTTGAAATTTAGTGAAGAATTATCATCGAAATTTGTTGTCTTTATTTTAGCATCTCCATAGCTATTCCCCGACCAAAATTTCGATATATCACTACATTGAATAATGATAGCAAATAGCAAGACGACATTTTAAGAGCCTGTTTGGGAGGGCTAAAAAGTCGATTAAAATTGAAAATATGATCGTTATTGGGTCTCTCTCGTCTAATAAAAGTCAACAATAACGATTAATTTTTAAATTTTAATCTGATCTTAATATCTACCAAACGGACTCTAAACGTAATATTACACATGAAAATTATTATCATCTTTCTATTTGCTAGCACTGTTCAACGCAGTGAGTCACGTTCATGTATTCATTATCAGACTGAATTTTTTTACACCTAAAATACAAAGGAGAGGTTGGAGAAAATAAAATATTATTTTTAATTGGGAGAATATTTTATTCTTCTTATTCTTTAACATTATTTTGTCTTCTAAATGATTTACCTGTCAGTTTCACCTTTGTTTGTTTTAAGTGCACAAAATAATTGAAGGCGTTCATGCACATAATTATTTATGATGGGGACAATGGGCAGCAAAAATAATTGTCGGATTTATGATTAAACGCTGCAATATAAATTATAAAATATATTTCAAATTGATAGAAAAGTGGTAATTATAAATACGACAATGAGATTATTTATAAGTTGTTAAAATTATAAATTGATAGATATGAGCGATAAATTAGTGAATAATAGTCGTAAATGTTACAAAATGTATAATTAAAATTAAAATTTGACAAACTTAATCTCTGTTTGGTAGAAATTAAATTTTTAATTTAAATCAAAATCAACAACTAATTTTAGCCATATATTTTATAAGATTTATAATTTTTCAACATATATTTTATCAACTTTTATCAAAATATACATTGTTAAACTAAAATTAGGGTGGTAACAGGGGCTTAAATTATAAGTTAGGAAAATCTAAACTACAGAATTTTTTTTTTCAAAAAGAAGTATGTAACGCGCATAAAGCGTCATTTGCCATTTGGCACATATTCTTTCAAAACTCATTTTCGACCACACATTAAAGTCACTTTCATGACTGTACTTTTTAGTTTCGTCATAAGTAAAGGAAGGAAACTAAGGAGTACTCCACAAGACTGAAAATACAGTAAATGATTTTTAACTTATTTTCACCAAACATGTCACTGATATGTATTGGTGTACTAAAATGAGGTACTCAATTCACTTTGTATCAACTTTTAAAGAACGCCTATATATCATGATGAAAGATTCACATCAGTTAAGGAGATCTACTAGCAACTTTTGTACACCATACATCTGGTTTATGTACAAATCAAAGGACAATAGACCACAAATTTGTAGTCAATGCCTTCCCTCCCATACCACCCTACTAGGGATGGTAAAAAAGGTCGCCGGACCCGGCTCGGGCTCGGTTACAACAAGCCGAGGCTCGGGCCGAGCCTCATTTTTTTGATCGGGCTAGGCTCGGGCTCAAAAAAGCTCGGCACAAAAAGCTCGAGCCGAACCCGAGCTTTTTTTATTTATTTTATAACATGTAAAAATTGTAAAAATAACAATTTGATTTTAATCCCACCATGTTGGGCTTAAATTATAAGTTAGGAAAATCTAAACTGAAGAATTTTTTTTTTAAAAAAAGTATGTAACGTGCATAAAGCGTCATTTGCCATTTGACACATATTCTTTCAAAACTCATTTTCGACCATTCTTCTATAAAATAATATTTTTTATCATATCAATAACTTTTCTTTACTTTTTAACCATATATTTCTCATCATATCATTATTTAAATATATTTTTTTCTCAATAATATCCATCAAACATCCAAATAGTAACTTTTTCACTTCGCTTTCTCCCGATCCTAGTTCAAGTTCTTTAAGATTGAGTTGAGCCTAAACTAGCTAAATTAAAGTCACTTTCATGACTATACTTTTTAGTTTCGTCATAAGTAAAGGAGGAAACTAAGGAGTACTCCACAAGACTGAAAATACAGTAGATGATTTTTAACTTATTTTCACCAAACATGTCACTGATATGTATTGGTGTACTAAAATGAGGTACTCAATTCACTTTGTATCAACTTTTAAAGAACACCAATATATCATGATGAAAGATTCACATCAGTTAAGGAGATCTACTAGCAACTTTTGTACACCATACATCTGGTTTATGTACATTTAAGGACAATAGTTCACAAATTTGTACCCTACCATGGACACGAGTCTCTTTATATTTGTGTCATAGTCAAAAAGGTCGAAATTTCAATGAAAAACTTTGAATTCAGAGGGCAATTCTCTTAGACTCTTAGTGCACTGACCATACTCCAAACAGGCACTAGTGGACAAATATAGCATGCTAGGGCACTTTAGAGAGGCACACCAAAGAAACTTGACGAAATGACCCATTAACTTCGGGTTAAACGATACTCTCCCTCCCTCCTTCGCATACCGCCCTGCCATAGTCACGAGTCTTTCTATAATCGTACTCTTGTGATAGTCAACAACGTAGAACTTCCATGGCGAAAACTTCAAATTAGGAGGGCAATCCTCCACGTGAATTGTTGTCGTACTGATGTACCCCAAGGCCCAAACTGACATAGCTGAAAAAGTATAGAATAATAGGGCACTTGAGAGACCCATGTCGAAGGAACTTGGCAAAATGATCCTGTAACTTTGGGAGAAGAGGTGTTCTCCCTCCCACAGTTATCCAAGTAATCCAAAGTTAACCTATTGGAGAAGTCCTAAGCATTTGGTGAAACTTTTTGGACAAGGTTAGTAGCATATTAGCAGGCCCTAATCTTCATTTTTAGTACTTTGTGGGATTGGCCTGTGCATGTAGGGTCGGGTCTTTCATTCGGGCTTCTTGAAGATGGGGAACCTCTCAACCTCTCCCTCCCTGCAATATACCTTGGTCCAAACACAATTTATGGAAAAGACTACAAATATGCCTACTTGATCTTTAACATATACTAGTAAATCCAGGGAATATAGTTTCTGAATCAGGTGTTCCCCAGGAAAGGAACTGATATACATTGTTGCGTACTAATTATTGCATAAATTTCACGTTTGATGGCAGGCCAGTGACTCAATCAATCAAAATTATAGAGTACACACTAATAACCACAAGATTCATCAACAGGACCAAAAGACAGTAATTGTTTTAAATTAGCTCTGAAACTCAAGAGACGATATACAAACAATACTTTAAGAATACACACTTACGGCAGTATGACAGCATCCCGTACCAATTTGTGCCCTTTCTCATTGGTTCATATCATATTATACAGGTAGCATATCCTTTCACGTACTCAAGATTAGCGCTATATACTAAAAATCACCACCTCACAATAGAAACAAGGTGGGAACTCTCAATGGAGGTTGGTAAATGGATAACTATGGGCTTAAGGGGAAGAAGATGAGTCAGAAGAGCCTTCACAAATATTATTGGTATCACTAATTACTCATTAGCTGCCTTGCAAGAGAAGACTTGAACTACTCACCTTATACATTCCGCGGGAAGTGTCCAAAAGGTAATGCAGGAAACAATATATTGGTTTAAACTCTGGAGAAAGATCTAGATGTAAGTCCTTGCAGTTGTATATTTAGACTACGCTCTTCGAACCTCTATGTCGCATGGGTAGGTCGAGGATAATCAGAAAATAACATCTTTCTGATTCTCTGATATATTGAACTTCACCATTCATGAGCCTCAAGAATTTTCTGCACATGCTTAGCCCTAGGCCCTCCTGGGACACCCATCGACCGTTATGGAACATATCTTGAACTAGTTCAGGAGGAAGACCTTCACCTGGGCATACAATTCTTCATCAACAAAAAAACATCATCAGTTAATGAGATAGCATAGATATTTGAGAACTAAAGCTTAAAGGAGTAGTGGAATAATACAGAAAACAAGTGGATAGAAAAAAACTTTACTGCTCAAGAGGAATAAATACCTAAATTCAATGTGCACAATGGTAATTCCATCAGAAATTTGCTTCAAACTTGGTCTAAGTTGAATTTCTACCCAACCTTCTGGAGATGGAGCATGATGCACCATGTTCGATAAGAAATTTGCCAAGATCTGTTGAATTCTAACTTGATCACCATAAACAGACAATGTCTTAATTTCCTCTGGGATATCTCGGATCAATTGAAGACCTCTTTCCCTCAGCAATAACATTGATTGGCTAACAACAGCATCTATTACACTCCCAAGTAAGAATTCTGCCTTCTCGAGCTCCATCGAACTACCAGAAGATAGGCTAAAACTTAGTACATCTCTTGGATACTAGCAACCAGTAACAGATAAGCAGCAACAGAAATATAACAGTATTACTTGTGCTCTAAGAATCAGCAAAAATCCATCCAAAATAGTCAGATATTTTCATCTTTTTACAATTCATGTATACAATATAACATATCAATTTTGTGACAAAAAAATACTGATGATGGAGATCGGAGCTAGAGTTGATGGACGATTTATCTGAAGGTGGTAAGACTTTTTTCTTGGAATAGAAACAATTAAAAAGTCATTAAGGATGTTATATTGCCATTGAAACAGACAGTTTAAAGTTCAAATCAGAACCTACCCATCCTCAATATTTTCCAGATCAACATCCTTTATAATCTTTAACATCTGCTTCTCACAAGCAGCACTGCTTTCAAGAAACTGCTTTTGATCTTCTGTCAAATCTGTGGCTTCCAACAGTGAATGAGTAAAGCGTATGCCACTTAATGGATTCTTAATTTCCTGACAAATGTAAGCCAATTCTTTCATCTTCGAAACACACTTCTTTTCCTGTTGCTTCTGGACTCTTAAAGCTTGCTGCAATTCAGGACTCACAATCTGCAAGAAACAAAATGCTCCAATAATCTGTCCGTCCATATTAATCCTCTTATTTGCTGTCAAGAGAGCTTGTACATATCTGCCACTTCGGTCAAAAAATGAAAACGGGAACTTGTCAGTATCCTGGCCACCAATTGCATTATGCAAGACGATCATGAACTTTGTCACAGCATCTGAGCCTTTAAGCCGACAGCAACTGCCAAATACTTCCCCTACTAGCATCTTTCCAATGATGTCCCCTCTGCTCCACCCAGTGAGCTTTTCCATAGCAGTGTTCCACTCAGAGCAACAGGTGTTGTCATCTGAAGCAAATATAGGTGGAATCAGAGGGTTTGGACTGTGTACGATAGCCTTGTAATCACCTTGAATGTGGATAAATTTATCCATTACCAGTTTCTGTCCGGTAACGTCCTGTCCAACAAAGCAGACCCCAACAATATTGTTTGTGTAATCCTTGCTAGAGCAAGCATTTACCACCACAAAAACAGCCTTCTTATGTTGTTCAGTGCCAAATGTCCTCAACTTTATTTCTACATTCTTATCTTCTTCACCTGCAATTATTAATTTTAGCATGAGGATATATCTCACTAAAGCATAGTAGATTGATGTATTAATTAAAAGTATTCCCTGCAATCCTTGATATTAGCAAATGGAATTTTTTTTTCCCTCTCTTTTGATCAGCTCAATATGGTGCTTTTCACAACAAACCAGACTGGTCAATATGCACAGATTTGGCACTTGTCATGGAAGAAAATTGTAACCAACAGAAATTTTTTTATCTAGTCTCAGCACTTGTGCTAAAGGTGATAAAAAACTGACATCAAATTACAAGGGAGAGCTCTAGCGATGGTTGCTTCTGAAGTAGATAGTAGAACACAAGAAATATCTAAAAAATAAGGCTTATTTGAGAATCAGCTAATCGACATTCTAGCAGGTATGGAGGCAACAATAGATATCATTTACGTGTTTGTGTCTATCGTAAGATGGGTTTGCCTATCCAGAAAAAAATATGATTTGTAATCAGTACCATTTCACAATTTGACCCACAGTTTATGCAATTGTTTAACATTAAAAGAATACACAAAGGCATACATGCTCGGTGCTTAAGAATCTTGTACATAGGGACAGTCAATGAGTAAAAAAAACCTTCAAAGATTTCAAAGATATATGTCACGTGAAAGCTGTTCAGGGTAATTAATAAGTGAGGAAGAATAATTATGCATTTTACTCCCACTTCAGTCTACAATACCATTCACAAATAACAAAAGGAGGATAAATAAGACAAAAAAGATAAGAAAAGAACCAACTATAAGGCAGTCAAAAAATTCCAGCATACTAGCATTTAAGTAGAACGTAAAAGAAACATCCTAGATGAACTTAGAATATCAGCAGAGGAATAATAAAATTTAAATAGAGGGACTACCTCTTAGAGCATGAAACAGAAGCTTGTCTGCAGTTTCTACTGATTCTTTGTGAACAAGATCGTGAACCAAGGGTTTCCCCATTGCTTCTTCAACGGATAGTCCTGTCAAATCTGCGACTTTTGCATTCCACCCATTAATGCGGCCTTCAACGTCTACAGCAAAAATAGGCGCTGTTGCAGTCTCTATCAACCTAACCATTTCTCTGGCAACAGAACTAAGCTCATCCATCCCTTGCAAGTTCAAGTCCCCACCGTGAGCTTGTACAACAGCCTTAGAATTGCTTCCATCAGCATCCCTAAAAGAATCTCGTAAAATGAGCTGCAAAGAGTGAATGGCATCCATTTCGGCATTCTCCCAAGGCATACTCCGGCTCTTAACCACTTCTAGAAATGCTTTGAATGAAGAACGTGGATGCATCCTCTGACCATCATCTTTATCCTCTGGATGATGCTTTGCACCACCCCACTTAATCTCTTTTGCAGTATGGGAACGGAACCAAAACAAGAAGTCTCTTGAAGTGATATACGCAACAGCCATCCCGCAAACTGCATCCCCAAGTGAGGCTGCCCCTGGATACCCTGCATCAGCCAGACTATCAGTGCTCAAACCCGTAGAGTCTCCATGGAAAGCCAACAACCATTCCACAATATCCTTTACTTGCATTTCAGAAGGTGTCACGCCCAATGGATAATACTTCCCCTGGTAATAAAGTGCAGCACCATCACATTTCACAAGATCCATTATACTAGGGCTCTGCGTAACAATGCCAGTAGGAGAATCTCGAAGCAGCATGTCACACAGTAGCGTTTGCGTCCTTAGAACATGTTTCTCAGACAGCTGTGATGCCAATTGCAGTTCCATGTTTAACTGAAGCCCAAATGCCTGCATTAGGAATTCACAAGCATAACGGAGTGGGAATGGAATGCACCTAGCAGAAGTGTGATGGCCAACAACCAATCCCCACAGCCTCATAGAATTTCTTCCTCCGGAGCCATCCTCGTCGTTTCCATTAATAATAACGGCCAAAGTCAGCGAAGCGATTGACCCCATATTTGCCATGTACTGAGCATGGCAGCCATGGGGAGCCCTAAGCGTTGAACCAACCAAACACAGAGGCTGCATTAGTGATTCATCCTGGATCACCCTAACAGGGGTGGCATCACAGTCAACAATCATTCTAACCCTATTCTGCTTAAACAAAAACCTTGATGCCTGAGGAATATCTGTGGCAGGATAATGCAAACCGATGTATGGCTCTAAGTCTGCCCTCTTACTCTCAGCCACAACCTCACCGTGCTCATCCTCATGAAACTTGTAAACCATAACCCTATCATACCCCGTGAGTTCCCTCACACTCTCAACAACCGTATCACACAACAGCTTAATGTCCCCACCAGGGAGCGACTGCAAATGCGAAATAGCCCTAACTGCAAGTTTCTGTGACTGGACAGCACCAGCAATAGACAGGGCTGGGTCCTCTGTCCTTGCAGGCTCTAAATCAATCACTATGGCAACATCTATCCTATGCAAAATAGCATAGAATGGCCTTCCAGAATTCTTAGAGTGAATCCAAATGGGATTCAATAAAGTGATCTCCCGTGCCCCGAACGCCCTCTCAAGCAATACAGAGCTGGATGCGGTAAAAAGGGTCCTCACATCAGTCCCAATTGTTAAAATCTCAGGCTTCTCAAGACTTGGGACTGATTGAGGAGTTAAACCAAGCATTTCACGGGCATTTACCGAGTATGATATTACACAAAAATTCGACTCATCCACAGCTATCATACAACCAAACGGTTGAATATGGCCACCGCGCTGAATTTTGGACAAATAAGTGGCGATTTGCTGCTCAGGAACAGACTGTGTTGTAGTCTTAATACTCTGTGAATAATCGAAAGATTTTCCAGACTCACCCGATTGCTCGAAAACGGCATGAAGCCTAGCATCAACTGTGTACTGTGCAACAGCTTTGCTAATTGATTCTCTCTGACTATTGCTAGAATTTACATTAACATCACTACGATGACGAGGATTGCTTGTACCTGACGATTGAGCTTGAGTTAAAGCCCGAGAATTTTGATCATTAGCATGCGTTTTTCTGCTTCCTGAAGCCATTTTTCTTCCAAAAAAAAAAAAATCTACCGTTTTCAATTCTTGAATTTCATGCAAATATTGGGTTAAGGACACAAACTAAAAACAAATAGCGGAGAAAAATCGAAGTAAAAAATGAAAAGAGATCAATATTAACAAAAACTGGCACCAAGAATTTGGGGGTGAATTGAGTTTTGGCACCAGACTTGGTGTGGTGGTAGTGGTTGAAAATTGAAATCAAAACTAATGTATTTTGAAACAGTATATTAATGTGTGGATAAAAAATAAAAAATGATTGATGTGATGAAAAATACGTGATTGAAAATAAGTAAAAAAAAATGAGAATTTTAATTTTAATGGAGCTCAAACAGAGAGTAAAAGAGAATTAAATTTCGGTAATTCAACTGAAATGAATTAAAAGATTAGTTATTTAATTGAGATTTCGTTGTGATATAATATGAAATTTACCAATAGAAGAGATATACCATTAAAAAAAACGAAGGAAAATAAATTGAGTCTATCTCGTAGACCCTTAGAGCATCTTCCATGTATTATATGGATCGTTAAAAAATGTGAAAACGCATTTACCTTCGGTGCATTGAAAAACTTCTGCTAGTCATTGATATTTAAGGTCTGTTTGCTATCGATTAAAATCTAATTAAAATTGAAAATATAGTCGTTATTGGGTCTCACTCGTTTAATAAAAATCAACAATAACGATTAATTTTTCAATTTAAATTCGATTTTAATCTCTATCAAACGGGCTTTAAATAGACACAAATTTAAATTAATCACTAGTGTTATCAGATATTTTCTATTTTCTTAAAATATAAATAAAATCACTAAATCATGAAAATATTAATTTTATTCGAATGCTCTCAATCAATATCAATGTTTCATATTCCATTTTTTTCCGTCTTTTTACAATTATTTTATTGTTCATCTCATTTAGAAAATTATGGACGTGGAGAGAGTACCCATTTTTTCATCAGAAGCAGGGTTTAATTGGTGGAATTTTGTGGCTACAGCATGAGCCACGTGGGAAATATGGAAATCACAACTTTTTTATGTATTATTATTAAAATTTAGATTTTTGCTTCTGGCTTTCCTTCACAGGTGTTTTACAGGTCACCTCACTGTAGCGCGGGCCCCACCTAATGTATTAAAATAAAAAATAAAAAGAATTGTGGCCCACTTATGTGTCTAAACCTGGTAGGAGCCTGTGAAGAGGATCCTGATAGTGAAGAAGTTCTCTAAAATTTATTTATGTAAAGAGAGATACCCAGTTTCTTTACTTTTTACGACTTTACACACTCCACTAGCTATGTCAATGAGTTGAGTCGATAAATGACTCGAGCTTTTTTCGGCCAAGCCTAGCCGAGCCAAGCTGGGTCTAGCTAAAAAAATGAGGCTCGGCCCGAGCCTTAGCGGGTCGGGCCTTTTTTTTTTGACATCTTATAACCTAATGTCGAATAATATATTAGATTTATAAATAACTAAATGAGTGACTATTCATTATAACAAAGTGAGAAATCTTTTTTAATGACTAATTTGAAATTTCTTACAAATTTTAGTGGCCATTGGTGAAATTAACTCAATTTTTAAATCTAATCAAGCAATATAGCTCACTAATAATTTCACTTAATATAGAAGAAT
>CAIGRQ010140456.1:0-17341 GCA_903798375.1 Fraxinus sp. D2006-0159
CAACATTCAACAAGTGTGTGTTGCTATTGGTTGAGAAAATTGAGTTTTGCAATGTTTTTTTTAATAAATGTTGTTAATACACCATTTTGCAACGTTCGCGGTCGTTGTCTTTAAATTGTTTTTTACAATGTTCAATGCGCGTTGCTGTTAATATTTTGCAATGTGCAATGAACGTTGTCGTAGATTAGTTTTAGTAACGGGCAATGCGCGTTGCCATTAGTTGTTTTAGTAACGCGCTCTTGAACGTTGCCATCAATCTTTTCACAACGTTCATTGCACGTTGTCTAACCTGCTCAATTCGACCCAACTTAAATTTAAAAAATTTAATTTCTATTTCACCAACCAATTTCCTCATTTATTCTTCTCCCACAAGAACCTTAGAATACTCTTCCCATTTTCCCTTTTCCTCATTTCTTCTTCTCCCACAAGAACCCTAGAATACTCTTCCCATTTCTCCTTCAATCTTCCGATTGCATCCACTCACTCTCAGTTCTCTCTTATCTCTCCGGTCTTCCACCTTTGTCGTCTCTCCGGTCTTCCACCGCTTGCTCTCAGCGCCGTAGCACAGCCTTACCCTCACCTGTGACTCTTCGACGCCGGAGGCTTTGGCACTGGATTCTTGCTAGACAAACCTGTTCGAAGATAAGGAGGCCGAAATTTGATAACGAGATAACTTGATAAGTATATATTTTCCAATGTTCTAAAATGCGTAATGCGTTGCGAGGCGTCGATGTCGAGAATCAAGAATCACAAGTTTAGGCGCCTCAATGCGAAAAATAAGCGTCATAATGTGTTTTGTATTTTTAATATTATTTCAATTATTTTTAAGACATTAAATATATTTTTATAGTAAAAAACTTTTTTTTACTATATAATTAAAAAAATTGGTTAACTATGCTTCTTTCAAAGTTCAACTTTCATTGATCAGTAATATCGGCCATCCATCCCCAATGTAGTTGGAGAAACATAAAAGGTTTCTTCTCCCTAATTGCCACACAAATTGATCAACAGCCCTCATATAGTCCAACTAAGAGAAATGTTGCCGTCTGCATCACAATAGCACCTTCACCAGCAGGTTTTGAAGTGTCCATGCACCTTGAACCAAACCAACTCTTATGAATTGACAGAGCACCCTTCAAAGGCAGACCTGAATAACCCACGTTGTTGGATGCCCATTTGTCCCAAATTCTATGCACAAAACCCCAGTCCATTATGTTTCTTCCCCAACTGCAAGCTCTAAGATTTACAGCACTAGAAAAAAATGCATTCTGGAAATTGAAATAGGGAAAACAACAGTCATTTCATCAAACAGTTGTCGTGCAACATGACAATTAGAAGAAATACGCAATCATCTAAATTTCCATAGCGTAAAAAAAAAGAAATAATTATATACAAGAGTAGACAGAGCACCCTTCAAAGGCAGACCTGAATAACCCACGTTGTTGGATGCCCATTTGTCCCAAATTCTATGCACAAAACCCCAGTCCATTATTTTTCTTCCCCAATTGCAAGCACTAAGATTTACAGCACTAGAAAAAAATGTATTGTGGAAATTGAAATAGGGAAAACAACAGTCATTTCATCAAACAGTTGTCGTGCAACATGACAATTAGAAGATATAAGCAATCATCTAAATTTCCATAGCGTTTAAAAAGAAAAGAAATAATTATATACAAGAGTAGGAACCATTAATCTCCATGTCCATCGGTGGTGAGCCAGGAATAGCACGCAAGGAGAGCAAAGAGACGAAAGGCTTGTATAAAGATCTCAAACCGTTCGGCAACTAAAGATTGGCAATAAGGAGCACATGGGCAAGAAAATAAAGTGTGACTCTTAACTAAAACAATTAAGGAGGAACCAATAAGAAACTACAACTTGTTACATGTAGAAATGACCAAGCTACTTCAATGCTCGGAGGGAAATCTATAAATAACCCCCTATTTGAAGATGGAAGGGCTTGTGGAGAGATGCATTTAAGGATGCTGGTGTGGAAGATGGAAGGGCTCGTGGTAGTTCTTTTTTTTTTTAAATGTATTGAGTTTTTAGATGTTTCAAAAAATTTTATCGGAATTTTGTATGGATATTGTAACATTTTGGAGTTCAGTTAATGATGATTATTAGAGTTACTTGATATTGTTATCTTCTATTTTGTTTTGCGGTTGATATATGTAAATCATAGTACAAATAAAAGAATTAAAAATAAAAAAAAATGTAAAATGACATATGACAACGTTCGCTGAACCTTGCAGAAAGTGTATATAGCAACATTTAGTAAACGTTGCCGTAGACACTTTCCGCAACATTCAGCGAATGTTGCCATAGACACTTTCCGCATTGTTCAATGAACGTTGCAAAAATTTGAAACTCTACGGCAACATCAAAACCCGCAACGTGCACCCGAAAGCTGCAAAAGGTCTATGGCAACGTTTTTCGCTTGTTGCCATAGGCTGTTTTTGGTGTAGTGATTCTCGACCTCGTTCATGGATTGCATTAATTTTATAATGATTTGAAGAGTTGATGTCAATAATTGATTCACATATCTCCATGATATAATTGTTCATTCACGTGTAAACACGTATCATATTTGTAATTTAGTTTTATGTGGGTCAGAGAGCTAACATGCATCTGCATATCCCACTAAAGTAGATCCCGACTTTTGAGAATAAAATAATCACAAATTAATAGTACCCTTTAGGTAACGAAAGTTAATGTTCCAATTGCACTAAGATATGGTACTTCATCACCAATAACCTTTTCTCCATCTTCAAAGTGAAAGAAAAATTATCATTTTCACATCAAGTTATTGAACAACCATAGGTGATACCAATGAATGTGTATTATCCATATAAAATCATTTTAAAACATTTTTCGTATATGTAGATTGATGAACAAATAATTCTTCTAGAAAATGTTCAATCTGCAACGAGGCAGAATTTGATTTTTCCCAAATCTTTCATCTCAAATTCATTTTTCAAATAATTTGCAGTTTTGTTGAACTCTTCAGAAGTTTCAATTAAATTTAAGTCATTACAATTGCAAATTCAATATTTATTTTCTTTATAAAAATGTATGGGCAGACATCGTTATTTTTATAGCATTCTTTCAATAAGTATTCACTAGGCGATTATACACATGCGTCCTTTTATTTGTTCAATTATTACTTCGATTGATATACTTCAATATATTTATTTCGATGTCATCGCTATATGAAACGGTACAATATACACAAAAATGTTGCCGACAACTTTTTCTTTTCTTTTTCGATTCTATTTTCTTTTCAGATAATGATATAACTTATTGAGATAGCTCAATTTTCATTATTTTGGTATCTGAACATCTTCTAGGGTTTTATAATATGTTATACTCATTAAAAATGAAAACACATGAGCAGACATCGTCATTTTTATAGCATTCATTCAACAAGTATTCGCGATCCTTTTATTTGCTCAATCGTTACTTCGATTGATATACTTCAGTACATTTATTTCGATGTCCTCACTATATGAAGCAGTATAATATGTACAAAAATGTTGACGACAACTTTTTCTTTTCTTTTTCGATCCTATTTTCTTTTCATATAATGATATAACTTATTAAGATATCTCAAGTTTCATTCTTTCAGGTACCTGAATCTCTTCTTAAGTTTTATAATATGTTATACTCATTAAGATTATACACCTCCTTAATAAGACAATCTTTACCAATTGCTCCATTTTGTTTGGAGGATTTTGTAATAGAATCAAATATCATCACGTTTCAGGTGTGTCATAAATTTATCAACTATAATATTAATGAATTGTCCTTTTAGGAGTCAATTCGAGTTTAAGCATTTAAAACTAATGTGTGAGATTGTTAATCTCTTTAGTTAGTAAATGCATCTAAATGGATTATCTTTCGAACTTCTAGTTCGAATTGTCTTTTGCAATAATTTAGATAGTAATACATTTGTACATTATTTTCATCTTCTTAATTTCTCCCCTAATGCTGAGAGAATTGTCAAATCAAATTGACAATCGTTTTTTTAAAGTTATAAAATATCACTCACTTAGGAAAAGGATTCATGCTACAAATTTATTCTCACTATTCTTTACTTTTCATTTCAATGCAATGTTGTGGATTAATTGTACATATATTGTACTATCAAATATTTAAATGAAGAAATCAAGCTCTAACCATAAGCCAAATATAATAGGAAGAACTTAATGTTGGCATGATGCATTCTTTAAACGGAAATTGAAAGTATTTTATTCTCAATTAAATTAATTGAACTAACAGTTGAGATTTAGGATTATTAGTCTTAACAAGACATACCGTCTTGATTATATAATCTGAAAATTATGCTCATAATTTGAGCAGTATTTTCGCAAACTTCAAGTTGCAAAACTATGCAATCATCTAATATTTGTATCAAATCTATTAGATACAAACAATATTTAGGTGATCAAAGTGGTTGGTGACGGGCCCCCATTTATCTCCTCTCATTAATTTTCAAAAATATAGAAATTCAGTCCCTATTTTAGCTATTGATGTATGTATATAATGAACAATTATCAATAAAGAGAACAAATAACATATAAGAAATAATTGGATTGAAGAATCTTTTGATTTTTCGTTGAATATCTATTTGAATTTTTAATTTCGCATAATTATTGATTCTATGATGGTCCAACTGATAGTGTGAAATAACAAAATCAACTGATGTAGACATACAAGTACACATAAATATGCAACATTTTTATACAAACAAAAATTCAACTAATCCTTTTTTTTAAGGCAAAAATTCAACCAATCAAGATGAAAGGTTTGAAAACAGAGTAAGAATCTGACCAAATTTCCGCGAATTTGTTTGATTAGGCCTCTGCACAAATTGATAGATATTGTTTGAGATTTTTTTCTACCTCAACCGGCTTGAGACTTGTAAGTAGATTTTGCTAACTCAAATGGCTAGAATTTCGTACTGATAACGTGTTACTAAAAGGAAAAAAGATTAGACTATATAATAAAAGTTAATAAACTTGTGTAGATTATAATAAGAACCAAATCTCAATATTTATGAGGAATGATTAGAAATGCAATAATAATAACTTTTAGGGATACAATTATCATTCACTAATAAATTTATTATTTATAACAAATAATTATATTTATGCAATTTCAACGTGCAAGTCTGCAAGAGCCACGAAAGACGAGAGAAAATGTCGGGTTATTTCCTTGCTTTCGCTTTCACACTTCGCTTCTCCTTTTGCCCTTGATAATCATGTACCATAAATACCCCTACCTATCATATCAAAAAAAATAAAATAAATAAATACCCCTACCTAGGACCAGCTAGTGCTCTTTCAGAGAGAGAGAGAGAGAGAGACTGAGAGTTTTGAACTCAATTACGATGGCAGAAGTGACCCTTCACGTTTATGACGTTACAATTAATATTAGTTCCGGCAATGAAACCCTGAATTACGCCCTCGTTCAACTCAACAACGTCTGTAAAGAGGTCATTCCTATGGGCGGCGTCTTTCATACCGCCGTTCAGATTTACGGAGACGAGGAATGGGGATACTGGCAGTGCGACAAGGGATCAGGTGTTTACAGCTGTCCCGCCGGCGAAAACCTGACGTATACATACCGTGAACGTATCGTTCTCGGAAGAACAAATTTGTCCGCTGCCAAGGTGGGTCAGATCCTAAAAGAACTTAGCCAGGAGTGGCCGGGAAGTAAGTACGACATGCTGGCGAGAAACTGTAACCATTTCTGTAATGAGTTGTTGCAGAGGCTGGGAGTGCCGAAGCTTCCAGCATGGGTAAATAGGTTTGCTGATGTCGGAGATACTGCCTGTGAAGCAGTACGAACGCTGCATAAAACTAAGGATGATATGTTAACTGCTGGAAAGGAGGCGTACAAGAATGCCATCGATACAGCTTTAAAGACTCCCAAGTCTCTTATCAGTTTAAGCAAAGGTGCTCGACTTCGAACAGAGCAATTCAAACCAAAGTTCATTGCTGGAAGAATTGCCGGACCCGATGAAGAAGCCAGCAAGAAGTGAACCTCAGGGGCCGGAGCTTAACCCGTCTATGACCATGTATGATGATGGCCAAGTCATGTCTTCATGTGTGTCCTTATTCGTGTTAGTGTGTGGTGTGCTATTTTCCTTTTATCTCCTGCCTATTTCTCTTATTTTCAGTGAGTTGTAATGCATTATTGTATCAATGTTATTGTAGCTTCATCGCCTTCTTCTCTCCCCAATCTGTTAATATTTTTCTCTAATCTAACATTTTTCATCAAGTCAAATGCTCGACAAGCCGCTACATTAGCGGCACATAACTATGTTCGATTTAACAAAATTGTTAGACCAATTTATCAGGAAAAAAAAAAAAAAAAGACTTGGTTAAAGTGTGGATACAATTAGTTTACTTCAACGGTAATTATCTCTGAAGGTTTGTTTAATTAGAAGAGTGAAAATATTTATTTTTTACTTGAAACATATCGTGTGAATGATTTGTTTAATAATCTTGAAAAACTATTATGTGAATTAATAAGCGGATTATAAAAACTACTAACAGAAGAATCACCAAAACTAGTTATTAATGTTTAGAAATCTGTATGCAGCGAACATTGGGAAAGAGGATGAACATACACAATAGTAAAGCTGTTAAAAAACTAATAAATAAAAATTTGTGGCTGATCCAGTACATTCCTAACAATGGGAAAAAATTATAGCTAGAAAAACTAGCAGAAATTCATATGACAGAAATGAGGCATAATTCTTTAATATACACTTAAAAGAGAAAGAGAAGAGAGTAGAGAGAATCATAGAAAAAAATCTTGAATGACTTTCATAACAATGATCATTTACATAATTAGTTTAAAATGCCCATTCTTGAATTACAATTTCCTAACAATTGTTTCATTAAAAATCTTGTTTGGAAAAGGCCATGGACAAAAACATAGAATGATAGAAAAAAAGAGTACAAAGAATTTGGAGTAATTGTTGACCTCAAAAAAGGGAAATCATTTTCCAATGCCAGCAGCAAGGGTTTCTGCTAGAATTTTGGCAGGGTTTGCCCTTTTGTGGCTTTTAGGCGTTTTTTGGTTGACTTTTTGAGGAGGAAAAAAAAAAGATGATGGGTTTTATAGTGTTATGTTGATCGAAAAATGCATTAAAGAATGCTAAGATTTTCAAAGAGTGTTAACCCTAGTTTTGCCTTGATTCGAGACAATTTTTTAGAGTGAAAATGGATCTTAACTGTTTAAATGTTTATGACTTCTCTCAAGTTAACTCTTTTCTCTTCTTTTAACCATTTTTCGTTGTGTAAATGACTCTATTTATAGACAAGTTTAGGGGGCTTTATGGTCATTTTTATAAGTTTACATTTTCTCATCATTATATTGAAAGACACGATTAAATCCAAGTTCAAATATTTTCACTATATTTTAGTGACATTTGTCATGCAATTCATTATGTGTACACCTTGTTTTACAGTATTGACAATTATGTTGATGGTGTCACGAATTGTCACTAAAATAATGTCTATGTGCAAGGCTTTCAATTTATCTTCTAATGTCACTGTTATAAATAACAACGAAAACATCGGATAATTTCGATACAAATTTGTTATGATAATAGGCGAAAAAACAATGACACAATATGAAGTAATTCATCACAAACTCAAGAATAAAATAATTAACAAAGAAATGGAGATTTCACTAAAATATGGAGAAATAATCACAATGATTAGCTGCGACCAAATTTTCTTTATTATGCAACTTATAGCAATCCTTAACCAATGCACATTCTTCTTACAATAATTACATATTTTATTTGTGATGTTATACTTTAATTTACTATTTCCACAACCACCATCAACAATAAGGTCATCTACGTAAGTCTCAATTCGAACAAGATACTTCATCTTCTCTTTTAAATAAAGTGTATCATAATATACAAGATCGTGTCTTTAAAAGACATATATGAAACGGGCAACAAACACAATAAAATCAAGCCCAAATCTTCTTTATCATATTTAACCTTCAAGTTTCAAGATTAGTTATGATTTCCTTAAACACAGTTAGGTGATCTTCAAGAGATGTACCTTCTGTGATACGATAAGAATAAAGGCGCTTCAAGTGCAATTTGCTAGTAAGACTATTGTCATACACAATTGCTCCAATTTTAACTATAACACGGTGGAGGACTTCTCTTTCAAAACATCTTGAACATTGTTATGTAAAAGATGAAGATGAATTTATGATAGGACCTACCAATCCCTATGTTGTTTTTCCTTCTAATTCCAAGTTGTGGACATCTTATCAAATCCCAACAATGCATCGTCAAAACCCATCTGAGCGAGTATTGTTCGTATCTTTACTTGCCATAAAGAAAATCTTGTACTACAATCCAAAAGTGAAATATCATACTTCATGATTACCATCCCTAAAAAAAAAAGTCTCCTTATGGATTAAGCATTGGCTCTGATACCAATATGTTATAAACGACGATGAAAATACCAGATAATCCTAATATCAATTTGTTGTGATAATATGCTAGAAAATAATGACACAATATGAATTATTGATCACAAACTTAAGAACAAAATAATTAGCAAAAGAATAGAGGTTTCACTGAAATACGGAAAAAGAATAATGATTTTGTGTTTTTAATTTGTCTAACTTAGTCTAAAATATAATGAAGAGCTAAATATATATATATAAAGAATGTTTTAAACCTTAAAAGTAGAGTTATAGATGGAAAGAAATACTCATAACGAGTCAAAACGAGAAAACGGGGCATGAGTTGGATGAATTGGCATTCGACAGCACCAAGCGAGCGCCAAATTTAGTGCTTTGGGAGCTCGAGCGCTAGGCGAGCATAATTGTGCCGAAAATTCCTCCATGGTCCATATCTTGATCTTTTTAAATTCAACACAAATTTCAACTTCCAATTGGGTTTCCAATTAGAACTTCAATTAAAATTTTCCAAATAGATTTAGAATAAAATTCTGAAAGCATTCCACAAATAGAATTTCTCTTAATGTCGACCTTAATTAGAATTCCAAAACATCTTCAAAATAGAATTCGGGGCACGCCATAATTCTAAATGTCGCGATGTGGGCGATATCTCCGAATATTTATCTGTAAGTGTTTGCGGGTCTACATTCCCTATCTAGAAAGAACCTCGACGGTTTGTTGTACTTTGAAGACCGTAGTGCTAGTGCTTTGTGATTAGTAGGGTTGGTTCTGACCAAAGGCCACTAAGGCAGTGGCCTTGGGCCTCAAGGTATAAGGGCGTCTCAAAATTTTTTTGAAAGCCCAAAACAATTGTCCTTTATGAAATGTGCAAAATACACCTCTTACTAATATAAATTTTAATTTCAATTTTACTACCCACATTTTTTTATTTTGAACGCACATTTAGTTTTTAAGAGAAAATAAATAATTTCTGATAAAGAAAAATAGCATAAATTAGCTTGATTATTGGAACATTTCAAGACTAATTAACAGACAATTTAATGAATTAAAAACTTTAGGAATTTCAAGAAAACTAATTAGTTACAATAAGATATTTTTTGTATTGTTTTATACAATACGTATTATATATGATATATAAATTTTTTTGTAGTATATCATAAAATATTTTAATTTAATGGGTAAATATAATTTTTCCTTCTTGAATATGAAAATTGATTATCGAACAAATCAAATAATGAGTGAGTACCATTGGTTTAATGTTTCCCATCATGAAAAAATTATTTAATTCAACCACATTCGATGTTAATACGCTCGTAAAAAAATTATGTGCAGAGATCTCATGATAATTTTTCATCTAGGGCCTCAAAATTTTGAGGGCCGGCCCTGGTGATTTGTGGGCATACAATGGCAGCTTTTGTGGTTGATATGGAGCTCATGAGGGCAACAATTATTTTAGCATATAAAAATGGTCATGTTTTCTCTTTAAAACCTTGTTAAGAAAATTTAATAGGACAAAGCGAAGAAAAAAAGAGTATAGCTACTACCTTGATTTCAATAAGTGAAAATCCTTGTTTGTCTTTAGTGCCACCATCTTTATAAAGCTTTTATTAAAAATTATAGTGTTCCACGTTGATGTCTTTTTCATAACCTTGAATTAATATTATCTTCATAGAAGATATTCATATATCCTTGATTGATAGTAGTTAGTATGATGGTTTGATGAAAAACAGATATTGTCGTTTATCGTAGTCTTGTAACATATGAGAGTAAAATAATGAAGTTATGTTGAGGGTAAATGTTTGTAGAATATAGAGATCCATAATTATAATGTTTATAATACTCCATTTTGGGTGTCCTTCACTCAAAGAATATGTGACATTAAAACATTAATAGAAAAATCATAACGGAGGAGAAAGGGTACATTAACCTTTTGAGTAAATTATAAAAGTAGTCTCATTAAAAATGTTGCTAGAAAAATCCAAATGGACTAAACCTCGTCCAAGAGTCGTTCATTATGTTCTGCTAATTATCTTATTTCCATTCGTATACGTACTATTGGCTTTAAACTTTAAGATATTAATACTGTATGTCAAAAAAATTCATGTTTTATATTAAAGTCAATTTTGCCAAGATTATGTCATTTTATTTGGCTAATAATTTTTACATCAATAGTCTTCGACGAATTTCCCTTCTATATTATCGCTATCATTCATAATATGAACATCTGAATCATTTACAAAGTATTGTTGTTAATTTTTTATTTTCAATTCCATTTATTTTTGTGTAACGACATAACTTATCGATATATTTTTATTTTCAATATTTCAGGTTCCTCGATCTCTTATAAAATTTTACATTTTTTATTTCTTTCTATTTTTCAAGAGTATGCGCATTCTAAATGGGACTATATTTACTATTTACTCCATTTTTATTTTTAGAGTTTTATCTTTCCATAAATTTACCAATATTAAATATGATGTTAGCGAATTGTCTTTCGGAACATCAATCTGATTTAGATCATTTACGACTGAGCTTTGGTTAATCTTTTAGGTCAATTAATGTATAGCAATACATATTTCGAGCTTCTTATTCATATTGCATGTGTGAAATATAGGTAACAAAATATAATACATTTCATTTATTCTTTTTAGCAGTTTAATTTGTGTGCCTAATACAGAGTAAATTGTCGTGAAGTATCACCCGTTAGGGTTCAAGATATTTTATGGTAAAAAGAATATATACCAAAGGTGTATTCTCAGTATTCTTTAAGGTCCGTTTTAGTGCACTATGGTGGAGTTACTATAACAAATTGTTAGGTGAGAATGTTAGGCTCATGTCCATAAGTCAACTATAATGAGAGAATTTTGAACTGTCATTCGGGCTATGCTAGGGTACATAATATTTTACCTAATTGGTGTCATAATGGACAAATGACGACCCCCGTATTGGGAGGCATCTATGTACAAATAGAATTTTCTTTGTCATAATGCATACAATGCTGCTAAATTTAAAATAGTCTTCTCTAATCAGAAATATAGAGCATTTTGTTCTCAATAATAATGATTTAGAAATTAATTGGAAGCATTTAAATGATTTGTTAAATTATGAGCAATAAAATGTTCGAAGATTATTTCAACTAGTAATTATAAAAATATTTGAAAAGTAAACTCACTAGCATTATCAAGACAAAATTGTCCTAAACCCTCAAATGATAATTTTTTTCAAGATATTGAAATTCTAATTATATATAGCAATTATACGATAATTATGGTAGGGTGTTTGGTGGGGATTAAAATTAGATTTTTAGTAGATTGTAATAAAAAAATTTGAAATGTGTGGTTGAAAAGTTGTGGGACCTATGAAAGATGTGGTTGGTATTGATTTTTTGACTTTGACTTAGATTAAATATAATTTTAATTCGTACCAAACAGTGCCTAAATTTTGTTCACAAACGAAACAAAACATCGGCTCTTCTAGAGCCTTCAATCAATTTGATTGCAGAACTAGATATTATGTGTACATTAATCTCTATTGTTTTCTTTTTCTTTTTCCTCATTGCCATGAAAGATTCAAGTAGATATTTACATATTGCAGGTACCGAAAATAGGTGAAAATAAATACTCTATTGTCACTCATCACACCGACGAAAGATAATTTTATGGATGTAACGCAAATATGCAATGATCAATTTAATTACTTATTGTAATGTGTACTAAATATAATTTTATGTGGGATCCACAAGAAAAAATAACTCAAAACAATTTCCAAAATAATTAATTATTTATTTCTAACATAGTACCAATTTTACAGCTCATAATTTAATCAAACATGGAAACAGTACAAAACACCAATTGTAGAGAATAATCACAGATTACTATCAATGGATCCCACTAAATTTGATAATCTAATAATACAATCAATCAAATACATGAAAAACAAGTAACGAATCCAAAAATCAAATAGATTAGAATAAGGTATTTTGTTTTTTCATATATGGGAAGATATAATATAAATTTTCTTTTTTGTTATTATTTTAAAAATAATTCTTCGCATATCCTCATGACAATTTCAGATATCTAATAAGATGTAAATTCAAACACAAAATACCTTATTCTAATCTATTTCCGAACGACCCACTAATATTATTCATGTATTATTTAAAGCCAACATATTAATATCCATGAGCAGATCCCAAGATCTTGCATCGCGTTATTTTTACCTTATAATCTACATAAGTTACAAGAATGAATAAACAATGTGCAAGCACAACATCTAGTGCGCTAATGCATACAAGGATTTGATCTCTTAAGCACCGTGCTTATTTTGTGCTTATAATTAATTAATTTAAGACCATAAATGCAATGTCATCTATGCATCGTTGGAAATTTAACACATATTTCAGAAATTTGTTCTTATAGGGTATATAATTGCATAAAGTTCGTGCTACTTCGAAAACACAACATGATAGTCTTAAAGATTACTGATGTGTATAATTTTATGCGTCTTCGAGAACAATAACAAAATATTTCAAAAATATTATTATAATATGAATATTTGCTTCTTCGTGAACATTAAAGTAAATTTTTTTTTTTTCAAAATTGTTTATATTTATAAATTATGTTTCGAACTTCTAGTTTGAATTATCTTTTGCAAGGATTTAGATAATGATATATTTGTACATTATTTTTAGCTTCTTAATTCCTCCCTCTTAATGCTAAGAAAATTGTCCAGTCAATTGTTAATTAGCAAATCACTTTATAAAATATCACCCATTTTGATTTGAGATATTATATAAGGATTCAAACTACTCATTTATTCTCAGTATTTTTACTTTTCATCTTAGTGCGTTGTGATGGATTAATTTATATCTACTGCACTAATAAAATAATTAGATGAAAAAATTAGACTTTGACCATAAGTCAATTATAATAGGAAGAACTATAATATTGGCATAATGCTTAATAGCATTCCCTAAACATAATTGAGAAATACTTTGTTCTTAATTAAATTAATGAAGACATTTAATAAGCAATAATGTTAAACTATTTATCGACATTCCTACCAACGCTTATTAATATGTAGAGATTTATGCCCATTAGCATTAACAAGACATAGCCTTGATTGTATAATCTGAAAATTATGTTCATAATTTGAGCAGTAATTTCACAACTTTAGATTGTGACTATCATGCAATGATCTAGTAAACGTATCAAATCTATTAGAAACAAATAATATTTAGATAGTCAACGTGGAAGATGATGTGGCCCCATTTATCACCCTAATTAATTTTCAGAAATATAGAAAATTCAATCCATATTTCAACTGTTAATGTTTAATAATGAATTTTCGATAAAGAGAACAAATATCATATAAGAATTCATAAGATTGAAGAATCTTCTGATTTTTTGTTGAATATTCATTTGAATTTTTAATTTCGCATTATTATCGATACATTGATGATCCATCTGGTCATATGAATCAAATTGAACTTCTGGTTCAATGTAAAATATAATTCAATTACTTAATTTTGAAGAATATGATTAAACATTATATAATCATATAGTAATCAATATAACTCGTGTACTTTCCTTCAGGGATAAACACATATTCACAAATTACACATGACATAATTTTTCGAAACGTTTGCTAATTCGAGAGAACTTTGTATTTTATTATCGTTTTTTCAAAAGCAATATATCAATATTCTTCTAAAATATTGAAAATTATAAGTCGTGCTCTTCAAGAGCAAGCAATATATAGCGCTATGTGTGCAATCTGCTTGACACCATTTATGACAGGATGACGTGGCGATTGGTAAAAAATTTGAAAATCGGCAAATTTCAAAAGAAAAACAAATGGGTCATTTTCAAAATAGGCACATTTGTTACATTACCCTAACCGGCACCAACCCCCTTTCTCCCAAATTGACACGCCGTTCACCTTGCTCCTGCGGCGCTTTTGTTCGTCAACCAGTCGGGTGCAAGTTTATATTCATCTCCGACGACGTCTTCTCCGACGAAATCTGCAGCTAAGTTTGTGTAAGTTTTCCTTTTTGGTGATTTGGGTGTGTTAATGGGGTTTAGAAGGTTGTAATAACTCCGACGATAATAATATGGTACTTCAACTTTCGCAATGAGAAATTTCTATTCAGAATCAGCTGCTAAAGAAGCGAGAACGTTGGTTCACATTAGTGCGATTAGGGGTGAGGGTGGGTTGGGTCAGTTTTTGCCTCAATCCAACATTGTCAATTTGTTCGAAATCCAATCCAACCCAACCCATGTAAATGTTGAAACCCAATCCAATTATGTGCGGGTTGGGCTGATCAGTTTGAGATAAATTTATTGCACAAAAATTAAAATCATCCATTTTTTGATGTAAAATAACATTAATATAGCCATTAGCCATCTAATATCAGTAAACTTGAAAAATAAAATGGTACAATCCATCAAATATTCATCAAAAATAATTAAACAAAAACGATTACACATTTCATTAAAAGTTAAAACAAACCACAATATTTTTATCAAGAGTCAGTATTGTTTATATGATGAATCTACACCTTGTAAAGACTAAAGTTAAGAAAAAAAATAACCAATTATATAATTAAGTCGTGACCAAAGACAGATAAGATAATGATCTTTGAAGACCTCCATGTGATTCCTAACCAAGATTTGGCCAAACATCCTGAAATAATTGTATGTACATACAAACAATATTCTTGTTTTCAGAGCATCGGCAATCGAAATAAGCATAAATTGAAAGAGTCCTAAAATAATCCCCGAGATTCGTTCTTTCTCCTGAAATTTACTCAAAAATTCAAAATTATCTACAGATTTTATATTTTACAAATAAAAGATGAAATCTTTGAAGAACTTAAGCCCAGTAATGGCNTTGTATGTACATACAAACAATATTCTTGTTTTCAGAGCATCGGCAATCGAAATAAGCATAAATTGAAAGAGTCCTAAAATAATCCCCGAGATTCGTTCTTTCTCCTGAAATTTACTCAAAAATTCAAAATTATCTACAGATTTTATATTTTACAAATAAAAGATGAAATCTTTGAAGAACTTAAGCCCAGTAATGGCGTTCACTAATATTCCAGCCTCCTCCATATTTCTCGAAATTATTTAGAGGATATTTTCTGTACGTCCTCTTTGTAGCCAACACAAGAGTTGAATTCAATGGAGGCTCATCAGATTTAGCAAGAAATCTTTTAGTTCTCCCCCAAGAAAACACCATCCCACTATTTCTCTCAACATATTTCCCAAAAAAAATCCCAGAAAATCATTAACAAGAAAAATTAAAACCATTTTAAACATATATATATTTCCAAGTGTAGTACCTAAAGTAGCGGGAAGAGAAGCCTGTTTTTTCAACTCCAAGAATCCTTCACATACTTAAATTCATCAAACCCACCAAAGAAAACTAATAAATAAACCTAAAAAATTCTAAGGATCCTATTCTTGTGTTGCTGCCTTACAGTTGTTGGTGTAGATCTGTTGCTGCCTACTTGTGTTGAAGAAGATTTAGAGATGAAATTAGGTTGGTCTCAAGTTTGGAGAGGAATTAAGAATTTAGGGGAGAGAGGCGACTGGAGTGAATAAGGTTTTGTTTTTTATTTTAACGTCGTTTTTTTACTGTATTCGGATCGGGTCGGGTCGGGCTGGGCCGGGTTATTTCAGGTTTAGGGTGTTAACCCACAATCCGACTCGACTACCCACCCTGAAACCCGTCCAAAAAAACCAAAAAATCGACCCAAATCGGTCGGTTTGGGTCGGGTCGGGCGTTTGGTCGGGTCGGTTTAGGGATGGCAACGAGGAGGTTACGGGGCGGGTCAGCCAATCTCACCCCCGTCCCGTCGAGTATTTTTATTACCTTACCTCATACCCATACCCGATTAAAGCGAGACGGGGCGGGTCAAGTCCCTCGCCCCATTTATTTTTTTCTTTTTCTTTTTAATTTATTTTAAATTTTAAATTTTTTATTTTTTATGTCTTTAGTTAGTAAATATTAATATACTATTGCTTTTTTTACTAATTTGTTAAAAGCAACTTATGTTCTCTTTAAAAATGATGATAAATTTATTATTTTTGTTCGATAAAAACTTAAATTTGAAATTAATTTTAAACGGGGCAGGTAACAGGACGGGGACTATGTTTCCCATACCCATCCCGTACCCGCTTCGGGGTAATGATCTTCATCTCATCCCCGCCTCGTGTACCCGGTTAGGCGAGTAATCCCCGCCCCATTCGAGGCGGGACCCCATGGATATCAGGTTGAGCGGGTTTTATTGCCATCTCTAGGTTGGTTTGGGTTTTGCCACTTCTAAGCGCGACTGTATCAACAACGACCCACTTTGGCGAAATCTTCAGGTAATGGAGTAGAGTTTAATATCCTTTCCTCGTAATTTGATTGTGTACATGGAATATATACTTATAATGACTGAATTTAGAGATATTGGAAGTACAATTTCTCATTTTTGAGTCGTTTCAAGCATAGTTATTGTTGTTCTTGCGACTGATTTTTTGTTTTTGTTTTGAATGCTGCAAAAGATTTCATTGCATTTTACAGTGAAAATCCTAAAACATGTTCTTGGATGTTCATGAGAAAATTCATTGTGCGACAATTTGTATCATTTTAGATTAATGTGGTTGGTTCACATCTTAGAATGGCAAGAAAGAATCATGGATTGTGTCATAGCTGTATGTGTAAGGAGCATTTCTTTGCGGATTGCCTGAAGAAATGCTTATGCACGTGGTGCAGTGTTCTAAAATGCGCCAAAAGGCGCTGCCTAGGCGCGACGCACCAAGAAAACGCGTCGAATTGGGGGTATGAGTGTAAAAGTGCGGTCAAACTTTTTTGTTGACCGCCTAAG
>CAIGRQ010140463.1:0-30252 GCA_903798375.1 Fraxinus sp. D2006-0159
CTTCAACTCCTATTGGCTTTTCACCTTTACATTCTAATTCGGGTGTTCACGTCCATGAGTAAAAACTCGACGTTCGACGTGGACAAAATTGTGCCCACACTGAACACCAATCCTGGCTCCGCCCTTGTCTAGGTTGACAAGCAAGGACAATAGACTCATTCCTATTTTCTCTTATGCTTTGAGTATAGTGTACTATAATGCTGTGTATTAGCTCGACCCACATCAGTTCATAGGAGGAGAAATGTAGCCGAAAAAAAGTAAATAGTAATTTTTACTTGATATTTTTTCTTTTAAAATTGTTGCATATTGACCATACAGTGTTTGTTGCCATTCCCAGGCAATAAACTATTTGGCTAATTTTACTTATAATTTTTTTGGAGGATACTAGATTAAAAAGTGAGGAAAAATTATGATTTCAATAGAGCCCTTGTTTGGTAGACATTAAAATTTTCATTTTTATTATTCTACTCATTTTCAACCACACATTTTTCAATAAAATAATATTTTTCATCACATCAATAATTTTTCCTTATTTTCCTTCTTTGAGCCATATTATTTTGAAATAATGTATTCTGAAATAATAAATTGATGGAAAATGTGACTCAAACAAGTGCAAAATAAATAATTTTGTCAACTAATAAAAAATTGAATTACAATTTTATTTAAAAGCTTTGGCGAATTCCAATTGAACGAATCCTATATGTCTTTCCAAACACTGCCATGTTGTTTGGGCAAAACCCTCATTAGCCGTCACCCAAAAACTAGAAAACGTGAAAGAAGGGAATATCCAGGAATCAATCTCAGCCCTCTCTCCCCTCTCAACTCTATCGGAGTCTCGGGGACTGCCAAATTTTCTCTTAAAATTCCTCTTAACTGTTCATCAAATTCGTCAGCTCCATTTTCTCAGCGAAGAATGGCGGTCACTTTCTCGTCGGACGACATTGTGATAAAGTCGCCGACCGATAGGCGACTGTATAGATACATACAACTTCCTAATGGTTTGTCTGCTCTGTTGATTCACGATCCAGAGATTTACTCGGATGGAACCATGGAAGCTTCGAGAAATAGCGAAGACGAGGATGAAGAAGAAGAGGATTTCGAAGATGAAGATGAAGACGATGACGAAGAAGATGAAGATGAAGATGAAGAGGAAGAGGAAAATGGAATGAAAGGCTCGGCTGAGAAGAAGGTCAGTTTTGCTATTTGGATGTACAAAAACTGGATAGTTTTTTTTTTCTTTTCCTGAATGTATTGTTAATTATTTTACTTGTTTTTTCGAAGTTGTGGAAAGTGAGGTTGTTGTGTAATTTAGATTGGTATCTTTAGCTTTTGGTTGATTTTCTCAGGCAGCGGCAGCAATGTGTGTCAGAATGGGAAGTTTTTCGGATCCACACGAGGCACAGGGCCTAGCGCATTTTTTAGGTTTCTTCCTTGACTTTGCTTAAGTTTTTATAGTTTGTGCATTACAAGTCAAATAGTTATTCATTTTTTGAACAAGTTGTAGACAAGAAAAAAAAAATTAGATAGATTAGAAGAATAGGAAAAAAAGAGTAAACATCTTGCAATCACATGATAAGATTTTTTAGCTACTGTTAATCACATCCATCTGATAAAAAACACTATAGAAACAGGACATTGACGCGTTAAATGTAAGGACATTACCACTTCGATTTAAAATACTTCAAAATTATACATCTATAGTTATCTTTATTTTATTCATTTTATTTTTTAATAAATTAGTTCTCTTTTTAGCTTTCGTATTAATCTCTGCAGGTACATACTTTTATTTTATTGCAAGGGATGGCTATGTGCTGTATGAGGGTAATTTTAAGTCATACTTTATACTACTAGAGCCAAATAAAAAAAACAGAGCCTTTTCCCAAACGCTATTAAGTGTGCAAATGACATAAAATTTTAATGCATTAACTATTAACTAATACATACGCTATTTATTAAATAAAACACATTAAACACAATGTTTGTAAATTCTTTCTCAAATTAGTGATTTTCTACCCTAATAATTTGATAATTAAATATTCTCTCATTTCAGATTCCAGATTTTACAAATTGGATCTTGCTAGGTTCTCAGTGTATTAGTGCCATTCCTAACACTTAAGCAACAGGGGGAAAGTGATTGAAATTAAGGCTACCAGAAAATTCGTTAAATACTACATTGATTTATCCCATTGAACTAACATAGAACTTGGTACTTTAGTTCATTTCAAAGGTATTCTAATAAGTGTTGATGGAATAGTTTTACCAAAAGTAGTTAGCCCTGTTTGGTATACATTAAAATTTTCATTCTCATTCTTCTACTCATTTTCAATCGCACATTCTTCAATAAAATAATATTTTCCATCACATCAATAATTTTTTTTGTATTTCAATCACACATTCTTCATCAATCTACTATTCCAAAATACATTCTTCCAAAATAATGTCGCTCAAACACACAGAAGGCCGAATTTTTGTCAAAATAAGAACAAAAGGTGTAGTACTAACAATCAACAACCGCGATGCTCCCAATTCATGTGTCAAATTTCGTAAATTGGAGAACAATGGTTTGATGACTGATTAGTAACAAATGTAAGAATGAATAGCCAACTTCTTTTTTCTTGTGTCCAAATATGGAGAAGATTGTTTTATTACCTTTGTACATTAATACCTCGTAATCGAACTCGATAAAGTTAATATTGTACGCAATATAATGTACAGGCTCTTGACTCTAACACTATAATATGAAAGACATCAAAGGAGTTTCATCCTCTCCAAGACCAAATTGAGAACAATCCTTCCTTCTGTTTATTTTTATCAGACTAAAACAAAAATGTCATTTTGGAGAGTTTGAAATTTTCACTATCTGCCTTCAGAAATGATCTCTTTGTTTGCTTCGTTGTTAATCTAATATTTATTTAGTCAAATAACACATGCATGCATAATTTAGTCTCTCTCTCTCTCTCTCATGTGTGTCCTATATTATTTGTTGCCATATAATAGAAGAAGAGTATGAGATTCAGTTAGCTCAGGCTTTTAGCTCAAGGCTTGTATCAGTTTTCATGTTAAACTTGTGGGCTTGCTTTTAAGAATAAAAAATTGTATAATTTCAATCCTTGAGGAAAAAAGCTTGCAGTAGTTTGACTTTGAGCCAAGTATGGGATGAGGAAAGATTGACTATGTTGGCTTAATTGATATCCCTACTACAGTGCTGAACTCTATGAAAGCTGGCTACTTTTTTGGCCATTTCGTATATGAAAAAGTTAATGAAGTCTTTGTGGTAGAACTGGTTGACTAAAGCAGGGATTTAGAGGTATTTTCGACTATAATATGGTATAATCTGCCTGTCTCTCACCAACTCGTTCTCTGTTATAATAGTCTGGTCAAGATGATATAAAGGTACAAATAATGTGAATATGAGGATAACACTGTATTTGTTTGCGGGAAGGAGAAAATATGGAAGAGTTTTAGCATATTTTGCATTATAATTTAAACACAACTTACTTTGCAAGTTCATTGCAGAGCACATGCTTTTCATGGGGAGCACTGAATTTCCAGATGAAAATGAGGTGTGTTGGCTTATCCTGTTCCCTATGCCTGATTTTACATTTTTACTTTAGTGCGCATGTCATTTTGCATTGATTGAACACCAAAAAATTCCTAAAATGGATAAAAACAGAAATTTTCTATTTTTGCCAGAAATGATGCAAAGTCAAATATTACGATCTCTTCTTATTTTGAAGTTTGTTTGATCTGTAACTCGTGTCATAGACTGTAATGTAAAATCTTCCATGATGTAATCAAGATAGCTATTTGGCCTGCAAGATTGACTCTTCTCTTTGCTAGTATGACAGCTACTTGTCTAAGCACGGAGGCTCATCAAATGCATATACAGAAACTGAGCACACATGCTACCATTTTGAAGTGAAAAAAGAGTTTCTTAAGGGTGCGTTGATAAGGTAAAGGCAAATTTATGTACTTTGTAGTATTAAAAGGGGATTTTCCCATCCATGGACTTTTTCACTTGTATTCATGAAACAAGCCTCAAAATATGCTGTTATACGCATAATAATAATAATCATGTGCACCTATGATGTATATATAAGATGATGAACTGTGTTTGATTGTGTTTCCAATTTTACTTTTCCTTGAATCAGGATAACATTTCGGACAAAACGATTGTACCAATTAATTAATTTATTAATCCTTTTCTCGTATTTTCTTGTACTTTTGTCTATTAGATTTAGTGAAACACATAATAGCCTTGAAAATGAGGCCTGTGCTTCTCATAGTAATGAAGCGGATTCGTATTTTGTTATTTGTCCTAAGCTTCTGTGTTCACAATCAATTTCTTTTTGTTGTGTTGTTTATCTAATTTTCCACAAATCCCATTCTATCTTCCAAGTTAATACTTCATAGCTATCTTTCTACCTTTCTTGGAAGTATTGCTTTATTGGACAGAATTTTGTTTTAGGTTTTGTATTATGATCCTCTTCTTTACATTCTATTGTGCCATACGTCTGTTATTTATCAATTAGCTTTCATCCCAATAATCATCACAACTGCATAATGACACATATTACGTGGAATTTTTAATATATTATTATTTTTTATTTAATTCTTCCACTGGTTTCGTTTGACTCCATGCATTGCTCTCATATATAGTACAATGATTTAAGTCCCTCCCTCTCTCAATGTGCCAGAGATAGTGTTTTAGAATATCGAAATTTGTTCCTGCTCTTCTTGGTTTTTATCCTTCAAAATTCCACGGAATTGTTGTTAGGTAGCTTGTGGGCTTTTAGCTCTGTCTATGGTTTCAGAAATTTCAAAATTTCTGTGTATTTTTTGAAAAAAACTTAAACAGCTCAAAGCACATAGCATTCTTGCACTCTTTCACAAGGAATGGAGAAAGATGGAAACAATTCAATTTCATATGGAAGTGTTCTTTATTATCATGTGAATGTGTCCTTTCTCCTTTCTATCTATTTCTGCTATAACCATGCTTTTATAGTTGCAACATTTTCTGTTAATTTTAGTATTATCTCGATGTTTTTGAGAATTTTTTGTATTGTTATAAATTTTTCTTGCACTTTGATGGAAGATGAATTATCATGCGGACAGCCGAGTCACACCTAAAGGCATACAGAAGAAAATTGATTCTTTTTCATTTGAGTTAATGAACCTTATGACAAGTTCAACTGAGGCTGGTGGTTTGAGACTACGTTAACGTAGAAGTTTTATGATCTAAAAGCCAAATTTGAATCTAGGAGTAAGACATGCTCTAAGTATAGATTAGATTGATTGTTCAAGATTTTGATTTTAGGCTGCATATGCTCTGTTTCCATATGATACCAAAGTCTTAGTTTTAAAGCAGTTTTGTTTATTTATCCTTCACTTTATTAATGTTGATCCTCTTGGGTGAAAGATTTAATGGATATTTATTCTTGCTGTTTTCATGTTTCAGATTTGCTCAATTTTTCATTTCTCCTTTGATGAAAGCTGAAGCCATGGAAAGGGAGGTATTAGCTGTGGATTCAGGTTTCTTATCTTTTGTCTCAGTGGTCTCAGAAATTTACTCTGAATAGATTGTTAATTTCTATTGTTGCTGACTCGAAGCTGAGTTTTCTATTAACATATTACAATTTGGGTCAGAATTTAATCAGGTTTTACAAAATGATTCCTGTCGTCTGCAACAGTTGCAGTGCCATACATCTGCCCCTGGTCATCCTTTCAACCGATTCTTTTGGGGTATGTTTCACACGATCATTATTAGTTTATTTTTTGTCCTGAGTCCATAATTGGTGCTGCATCATTATTTGTGTGGTTTTCACTCGACTTCTTGTAGGGAATAAGAAGAGCTTGGTTGATGCTATGGAGAAGGGAATTGATTTACGGGAGCATATTGTGAAATTATACAATGATAATTATCATGGTGAAATGATGAAGTTAGTTGTCATTGGAGGAGGTAAGTTTTTCATTCCTACAATAGTAAGAAATTGGATTGACGTGAAAGGTTTTTTGCTGGCCATATTAATATAGTTGAAATTTGTTATGTTAATTTAATGCATTTTTTTCCTTTCGAAATAAAATTGCGTAGTTTGGTAGAATGTAGTTACCTGGAGATTCAACCTCACAACTCAACCTTGTGACTTCCCTCTTCATTCCTTCTGCAAGCAATACTGAAGGCAATATAATTTTAAGCAAGATTTGGGAAATATCTTAAATGATGATCAATTATGTATATGTAAATAATAAGCAAGTCAACTCTACCCGTCAAAATCATATCCCACAATTATATGGGTTTTAAGTATCCTTTCCTTCCTCTGCACTCTATTAGTTTGCTGTCTGTCTCAAAGTTAACCCATGAAGGCTCAGTACTCCATTTATGCTATCTTAATTAATTCATGTACTTTCACATTCTTTGTGGTCCCCTAAACTCATTTCCTTCCCCTCTCTGACTCTCTTTTTCCACCCAAGTAGCTTAATACCTCTTGGCATCTATTTACCGTTAAAGCATAGCAGATCAAGAGAGAATTTAGACAGCCCTTAGAATTGGCACTTGTTTATATTAATCAACATGGCACGGTGATTGAGAGTTAAAGAATGGATAAGAGAACAAGTGAAGCACTTGTGTGTGCTAACCTCATACAGTTGAAACTTGATAAACCCCTCTCCCAAGTGAGTCAAAACATTTTAGCAGCAATGAGTGGGGAAAGGTGACCTACTGCACAATATATTTTTTTCTCTCTCTTTTGTATATATCTTAGCGTAGTCTGTCTGTTTATTATTTTCTTCCCAAGAATACTTTTAAGTCAAAGCAAGAGAATTCTTGAATAGTTGGTAAGTTGTTTCATTTGTTTAGTAGTTAATAATTTACTATGTTTTTTTTTTTAATAACCGTGGATGTCCGGGCCAGCTTACGCATACCTCGACTAATTCCACGGGACCCTGAAGTTTACAGTCGGGTACTCACCTCAGTGGCCCTGAGAGGACTCGAACTGGTAACCATTGGGGAGCAAACCCAATACCTGACCAATTGAGCTACCCATCAGGGTGGTTAATAATTTACTATGTTGATCCATATTAAGTTTCTTATCACTCCAATAGTATCATCAATTTAAGTAGGTGAAAATAATATTAGAACTTTGTTGAATAAAAATAACTCCCTTTGGTATAGCTTTTGACTGGGGCACCTTAAATGAACCGATACATCCATTTCTATTTTCTACACTAACCAATTTTTGGTAGCTTTTGACTGGGGCACCTTAAAAAGACTCACATCTGGTTATCTAACAGTGGGGGCTTATTCTTTGTGAGAGAGCGTCCCAAAGAGAGCTTACCTATAACGAGTAAAGGTACCCTTTCAATGAGATGTACTTTGGGTCCTAACCTAATAGGGTAGAGATAATCTCTCCATCCTTACTTTTGGAGCTTCTGGAGAACTCCAACTCGGAAAAGAAACCCAGCTGCATGCGTAATCAGGCGATGTTTGAAATCGGGGTCGCCTTCCCAATGTTATGTGGAGGTAGACAGTCCACAGGTTGTGAACTTGTTTCCTGGAAAAGAAGCAAAGATGGTATTTGGGAATAAGTAAAAGCTAACTCCATGCTAGCGTTGAAATGTTTTATCATGGATGTTTTACATAGTTTACGGTTTATTACGAGTATAATTCCATATTTTTAAAAAATTTCAATTATTTTATTGGTTCATGTTGGGGCTTACACCTTAAAGCCTGTCAAGGGCAAAATACTGGCTACTAACAGGATAGTATTTATATTCAAAATTACAGGGGAGCATTCCCTATCATTATTCTTGTCAAGTTTAGTGTAGAAGGAATCTGTGTGCTCTTTATGCGATTTTTTTATTTGGCATACATGATGAGATGGAAAAAGAAACAGAAGTCTGCTTGTGTTGTCATTTTTTCTTGTTATCTTAACTGTTGAATTTCTGATATCTCCAGAGACTCTTGATGTCCTAGAAAGTTGGGTCCATGAATTATTTGGCAACATCAAAAAAGGCTCCATGGTTATGCCAGAGACATGTTTAGACATTCCTATTTGGAAAGCTGGCAAACTTTACCGGTTAGAGGCTGTTAAAGACATTCATATACTTGATCTGTCATGGACATTACCTTCCCTGCGAAAAGATTATCTAAAGAAGGCTGAAGATTACCTTGCTCATCTCCTTGGACATGGTAAGATGGTTTTCTGTTGGTATAAGTTCTTTTATTTGGTAGTCATTTCTCTCTTTTAGGAAATGACAGAATGTTTCACATTGGAAGAGGTGGAAATTTATTATGTGTTTCTGTATCTGTTATTGGTGTATTTTTATTAGTTTCACTTGCCGTGGCTTTGCTTTCCTCTTTTTTCCACCTATGCTTCTTGATTTGGAATCTGTCGAAAAATGTGATAGATTTGGGGCAAAATGTCATTTGGTTCAATTGTCACCGTTGACCTTTTATTTTATTTTTTTGCTTTTCAATATTTTTTCGAAGGGATTAAAAACAATTTGTACATAAAAACAGATTTCTACTTTTATGTGCATTTCAGGCACTTACTAGAATTATGAAATACAATCCATGTTTCTACATCTTCTTCTCCTCTTATCATGCTTAGCCTCCTATTTTTGCTTGCCATTTTCAGTCTTGTCAAATATTTAAGTTCCTTTATTCATAGGAGCAGGTTTCTTGTTTATGTTTCTCCAGAATGAATTAAATATAAAATTCTGACTCTAGCCATTTCAGTCTAGAAAGGTCAATGAAATTTCACTGGCTTTTAATTTTATTGTCAATTGTATTGGAGTGGGATCAGCTATATATGTTGTGAGGAACTTGTTTTGGAGTTTGTACTCATTTGAAAATCAATGGAGATAAGAATTAAACTCGACAGATTGATCCCAAAGTTCCTATCATAGGTAAAGTGCTTCTGAGGGTCCTGTGCCTGTATGTTGATGCTCTAAATATTTTTCGTAGAAAACATAAGGACTTTGTTAAGTTTATTACCTGGCAGCTGATGAAATCGTATCACATCTCATCTAGAAAAAAAGTATATTTATCAACAAGTTGTAAGTGCTTTAGACAGTATCTTGTGCCTTCAATTTTGTTTACACTAGTCAGTTAGGCTTTCATCTCTTATTTTACTCCAGTTGAACTAAAATCATCATTCAACACATGGTTACTGCAGTTGAATACAATCTACTGTAAAATTCACATTATAGAGAATTGGAGAGATTCGGATGGGATAGGATTTATTAAAGACTAAAGTTTCTGTTAATGTAATCTAAGTTAAAAACACTCATTATAGAGAACTGGAGAGATCCAGGGGTAAGAAGGTTTTAATATCTTGTTTCTATTTTGATTTATAATTCTTTAAATTTGGAGCAGATCCCCATTGAAGTTGTCTTATTTTTCCCTTGTACTCTATTAGAATTAATAATTCTTTAGCATTTATTTGTGCTGCCTTTCAAATGAAATGACCTTGCTGTGGATGACACAGAGTAGGTGAGCTGAGCAGCACTTAAATATGATCTTTTGCAATACAGGCATGCTGCATGAAGTTGAACACTTGGCCCATTGACCACGCATTGCATGTTAAGATCATACCATTTATTGGTTTAAGGTTCATACTGGAATAAAACGATTCAAAAAGAGTTGATCTTAGGAAAGTAGAAAGTTTTGTAGAGATGCTTCAAAAAGGATATTTGAACATTAGTCTGGGCGTGTGGGGCAGTATGATTTCATTTTTTGCAGCTTAAAGCCTTTCTGCTAACACATGCACATGATATTTACAATCATATTAGCATAGCTGGTATATATATGCCTATGGGCAACACTACAAGTATTGAAGGGAAAATAATATGATTTCAGAGGGCAAAGGAAGCTTGCTTTTTTTCCTCAAAGCTAAAGGCTGGGCATCTTCCATATCTGCTGGTGTTGGTGATGAAGGCATGCATAGCTCTTCAATAGCATATATTTTTGGAATGTCTATACACCTCACTGACTCTGGCTTGGAAAAGGTAATTCTTTTCCTGTTCTAAAAGTTCAGAAAAAATCTAATATCACTTGCTAGTTAGCTCTTTTAATAATTTAGTTACTTGCATAGTAATTCCTTTGCATGGACGTTAAGAATGGCTGCAATTCATGACTATATTTTAAATTTTACTTCATCTGTTCATGATTTAATAATCTTATTATTATTATTTTTTTTTGCATGTCCATAAATAATTACTCTTATAAAAAAACTAAGCATTTTGTTTCCATGAATACCCTTGTTTTAAAGAACTTGCTATGATTGCTCTGGATTCTTAGCAATTGGTTGCACAAACTTCCACCTATTCAACTCTCACATGAAACTACATGACAATTCAAACCAAGACGTGCAAATGGAGTAATAGTTAATTTGAAGTTGGGTCATTTGTAATCAGTAATGCAAGAAATAAATTTGATCAAGTTGCCAAATGGAAAGAATTGATTCCATTTTGAAAATTTTAAAATGTGATTAGATATGTATTACATCCATTTGGACATGGATGTGGTTTCATGTTTTAAATTTTAGATCTGACCCATGGATGGTTTTGGCATCAGATCGATCTACTTCATTGCCTACACATGAACATATTCATTGTAGTATGTTTGATTTTATTTTATTCTAACAGCAAGCAGAGTTTATTACTATTTCCTGTATGTCTCTCTTTGCAAACTAATCAGCTGAATATTGGATTTTTAATCCTAATTACAATTAACATATGCTACTGCTGATGCAGATATTTGATATCATTGGATTTGTATATCAATATCTCAAATTACTTCGCCTACTTTCTCCTCAACAATGGATTTTTAAGGAACTCCAAGATATTGGGAATATGGAATTTGGATTTGCGGAGGAGCAACCTCAGGATGATTATGCTGCAGAACTTTCTCGTATTTTTTTTGTCAATGTCTTTGAGCTGTTTTCATGTCGAATTTTGGTCTTACACTGTCTTTGCTTGTTTTAACTTGTCCATATTTATTGAGAAATACTTTTCATTTGCAGAAAATCTCCTTGTTTATCCACCAGAGCATGTTATATATGGTGAATACGCATATAAAATCTGGGATGAGGATATGATAAAAAATATTTTGGATTTCTTCAAGCCTGGAAACATGAGAATTGACTTAGTTACGAAGTCTATTAACAAGTCACTTAGTAAGTTTTTCTTACATCAGTTCTCATTCCTTGCTATTGTCTGTAATATTTTATTCATGTGCTTCACTTTCAAATATAAGCTTTTAATTAAAAAATATTTGATGAAAATCTTGCCCTTGTTTGAGCCCCATTTTGGGGCCAAAATGCATTTTGGAATAGTATGTTATTGGAGAATGTATGGTTAGAAATTTAGGAAAAATTTTGGGTTTACTTGTAAAATTATTTTATGGGAGAATGTGTGGTTGAAAATGAGTTTTTGAAAAAATGGGGGCCAATATATGGTAAATTTCTCTATAGAGATGGCAAAATAATTGTATTTGGTTCTTTCAATACATGTATGCCGAACATCCTCAGGTCAAATGCATCTAAGAGGAATAAGGTGAATCGAGCTTCTTTTGGTAGAAAGGTTGAAAAGTATGGAGACCTAATTTCTTTACCAAACTGTAGTTCTTCAATGAACATAACCTGAGCGCTAAAGTTGCTTCATTGTATATACAAATTGATTTGCTTGTCAAACCACAAATCTTCTGAAGAAATGACACAATGCGACTATAAGAGTAAGGCATCTTAAGTGAACAACTAACAAGCTGGCTTAATAATGGTTCTGGACAATTATGATTTTGGGCTCCTTCCGACACATGACCTAGAGGCCAAGGAAGAGTCTCAGATATACAAACAGTTTCTAATGGGGCATAAGCTCCTTGGTGGCCTTACTGCAATTGAAGAGTGGTGATTTGTAAATTCTCTTAAACAATTAAGCCCCTGTTATTTCAAAGAAGAGTTTTTTATTGAGAAAGAAATTCTGTAAAGAAGTTACACAACCCTTCCTGTCAGGGTTTGATTGAGATCAATACTCAATGAGGTTTAGAACGCACAAAACCTCAACCTAGAAAGCTAAGAAAATAATGTCATTCCAGTCTAAAATGTCTTTTACTGTATAATGGCTTTTTTAAGAGCTCGAAAATCCTTATTACCGCTAATGCTAATGCGAATAGAACATGGCATAAATTGCAGCCCATGAGAACTCCTAAAACTTGTAGGAAATGACTGACACTTGCTAATTACTCTAGGATTTAGGCAACTATAAACAGCAATAAGTTGAAAATTCTGAAAACATCTGGCTAATTATAGAAAAATTGAACGAAACCCTCGGCATGAGATGACTTTATTCCTTAAAAAACTTATCATGGGGCATTATCCTGCTTCATCTAGTTTGTGTGCAAGCATATTCCACTAGTATGTGTTCATTGCTGTTTGGCTTTTGTTTTTTTTCTCGTCAATCGTGAAAATATGCACGTTCTTACTAAAAAAATAGCAATAAGTTTTCGCAGTTGGTGAAAAACGTTGCAAAGGTTAACCCTAAATACTGTGCTGAAAGCAATTAGTGGTTAATGGACTGGTAACAGCAAAGTGTCTTGTGAACCTGTTTTTCTTAATGTCTAATTATATAGAACTTATATTAGTTCACAAAAGTAACTTGCTATGTGATTGTTATATCATTAAATTGATTGACCTATTAGTTGAATTAGCCATGATGATCCAACCAGTAGGGTTGTCTGATCTTTGTGGTTGATGACCACATTTTAGTTCCTTTGCTCAATTCAGACTGAATTAGCTGGTTATCTTGCTGCTCTATTTGGCCAGGTCTATCAATGAGAAACATGGTCATGTCATTTGTGTTGCTACTCATAATTAGAGTTTCAAAATTTCCATGTCATTTTCTTTCTGGTTTTCGAATCACGATCTACTTTTGTCTATTAATGTTAATAGTTCAATGCAAAATTGACCTCCAATTCTCCTTTTTGGCATGGTTCTAGATGTTCAACTCGAGCCATGGTTTGGATCAGAATATGTTGAGGAAGACATTCCATCTGCTCTGATGCAATTATGGCAGGATCCTCCCACAATTGATTCCTCCTTACATTTGCCCTCAAAGAACAACTTCATTCCACGTGATTTTTCCATACGTGCTGACAAGGTGTCCTGTCAGTTTGCTGATTTATCATCCCCAAGATGTATACTCGATGAACCTATGACGAAGTTATGGTACAAGCTTGACAAGACTTTTAAACTTCCTCGTGCTAATACCTATTTCCGCATTACATTAAACGGAGGATATGGTAGCTTGAGGAATGCATTGTTGACTGAATTATTTATACTACTGCTGAAAGATGAGCTTAATGAAATTATTTATCAGGTTGCTCTCTCTCGTGTTTCGGGCTTTTATTGAATTTCATCTGTACTTTAGGCTGATCCTAGTGAATCTGTAAATGTTTATTTGCCCATGACATGACCTAATTATTTTGATGACAGGCCAGTGTGGCTAAACTAGAAAGTTCTATTTCTCTATATGGTGACAAGTTAGAGCTAAAGGTTTATGGTTTCAATGATAAGCTTCCAGTCCTCTTGTCAAAAGTTTTGGCAGTTGCCAAATCATTTCTGCCAAAGGATGATCGCTTCATGGTATGTAAAAGTTGTTACTTCATCTTGTTTTGTAGCCCTGATAGGTTTTGTTTTTCTTCACAATTTAATTGATCGGTGATTTCATTTGGCTTTGCACGTTTAGCAGTAGTGATATAGCAAGCTAAGAATTAAGTCTTGATCTTTTCCGCAAAATTAGCACTCAGCAATTCAATTACATTATGTAACGGTTGGCTCGTAGTAACCAATAATGATATTTTACACAAATCTCTATGAAAAGAATGATAAACTTTTACAGCAAGGCTTCTACTTGATTCTCATTATAATTAACTTTAATATATTCCTCTGCAGATTTTAAGTTGTCCTTTTTAGTTTTGTTTCATGCACTGATGATCAGTTTTTGATAGGTTATTAAAGAAGATTTAGAGAGAACTTTAAAGAACACAAACATGAAGCCGCTAAGTCATTCTTCCTACTTAAGACTGCAAGTATTGTGTCAGAGCTTTTGGGATGTAGAGGAGAAGTTGCGCCTATTAAGTAACTTGTCTCTTGCTGATTTAACGACTTTTATTCCAGATCTTCTTTCCCAGGTTTGAAACCAGTCTTTACATGTTATGCTATCAAATTACTGCCTTAATGTATAACTTGTATTAGCAGCATATATGCATAAGCCTTGCAAGCTTCTTTAGGAGCTTTTTTTTTTTTGCCCTGCCTCTTGCTTTGTTTTGTTGTTCTCATTGCCTTACAGTTGGCGTCAAATAGAAATCCCAATGTGCATGACTATACAACTAGCATCCTCTCTAGCATTTAACTTGATTTGGTCAAGAATTCTTTTGCTAACCACATAAAAGAATTTAACACAATCATATCAAATACTAATGCTTCCATGGAAGGATGTGTTACTATGTTTATGGAAAGTGGAGACAGATAAAATGTAGTTAATATTTACTTATTAGTTAAATCTATGGTAAGTTTACTAGTAGTAACTAGTGTTATTGGATCAGGATGTACCAAAAGACTAAATTGAAACATTTACTATTCATTGGAAACTTCCACATTAGTACTATTATTCATATACATATTTTTAACAAGAAAAAATTGGATAACTTGTCGAAGTATTTCAAATTTTATACCTTTTTATTAGCGAAGTGCAAAAAATATAAACATTGAAAATAAGTCTCTACAACTATTCTCCATTGATAGGATTTAATTGACCATGGGCTATAACAAAAGCAAACTTTCATTTTATTCTACTCAAAAGTTAAAGCAACAAGGTGATAATCAATTCCCATCTAACGTGCATAAATCCAGTCAAAGATAGGCATCTCATGAATTGAACTAATCTATATCAGGAGAAAATCGTTTTTTTAACTCAAACTAAATTGCAAATCATATTTAGGTTTGGTTTGGTTTAGGCGATTGAACGATTTTAGTTTAGATTTGGAATATTATCGAACCGTTTAAGATGGATTCAATCTATTAACACACATCAAAATAGAACATATAACTATTGAGAGATTGAAAAATTAGTGCAAGTGTGTAACAAGTACCTCCTGAAGCCATAATATAAAATTCTCTCGCCTGTAGGAGTTGCAAAAGTCTTGCCGAATGAAGCATGTCAAGACCAGATCTTTACCTAAACTATCCAAATTATGGTGATGACTTGGGAAATTAAGCGTCTAAAGTTTTCTTGGAGAGGAGAGTGGTCATAGCCACAACCTTCATATATATAAGTTCCACCATCATGGAATTCTAATGTGACTACTCCCATTCATCTCATCAAGATATGCGTCTAAACTGACGACTGACGAGGTACACCAAGCCCAATTGAAACTCTAGACATTATTAAGTTACAATCCAACTTGTTATTAGAAGTCCAATCAATGTTAGCACAACGCCAGATAATTCCAAAATGAAATGTATTGGCAAGTCACGAAAAATGGAGAAACATTTTAAATTTTAAAGACCATCTAATAACAAAAGTGAAGGTTTAGTGTTATGATTTTAGAACACTATTTGTCTTAGTTGGGCATAGTTAACGGCATTGACCAACCGCATGATATTTTCCTTGGCATGTGAACAGTTCCTTTAACTGAATTCATCAGAATGATTGATGGTATCACGTTTGGAGGTTGAATGATCCTGGGGAAACTCTTCAAAGTTCAATGACGTAGTAACACAAGAAAAGTTTAGTGACCAATGATATAATTATCCCTTAAATAAGCGGATTTTTTTTGTTTATTCTTAATATATCTAATTAGGGAAGACAATAAAATATGATAAAAGCCAAACAATGGAAAAAAAGACGAGAGTACAAGTTCTATTTTCTTTTATCTTGAATATAATAGAAAAAGCACCCCCCTCCCCCAAAAAAAAAATAATAATAATAATAAAATAAAATAAAAATTGGTTGTTACTTTTTCTATTTTAATGTTATTAGAACTCTAATACTTTTCAAGAGAAATGTTTCCCTAAGGATCAATACCTAAATTTAACAGAGAAAACACACTACCTTTACCCTACTTTTTCCCTGGCCTTTATAACATTTATGCATAACGTGCTGGGTAATTAGCGCAAAAGAGAATCCAATAAACCCTGAGCTGCTTAGCTTATGAACAATGCATGCCGGCACGTAAGTTGAAGCAATATTTAATGCACTGTCTCTGTCTTCAATGGTTGTTTTTCAATATTGACTGGGAGTTCTGGTTGAGAGTTGAAAAAATTGCTATTCGATTTAACGTTTCATTTCACTATTGAAACTAATGCCAAGAATCTTGCCAGTTACGTGTACTTTAAGTAGGATATTTTTGGAAATTTACTAACATCCAGAAAGGAATAAGATCCTTGAAATGGATAGAGTGATTTAAAGGTATGTTAACACGAGATTTCTGTTTGCCAATAAACCTATGCCATGTGGACTCTTCTGTTATAATTCAAGTACCTTTACTGGACTTCTCATACTGGAACATTGTTTGGGTTTATAGATTTTTCATTTTAAACATAAAGCCCCTGTTTGGTATCCATTAAAATTGTTATTCTCATTCTTCTACTAATTTTCAACCTCACATTCTTTAATAAAATTATATTTTCCATCACATCAATAACTTTTCCTTCTTTTTCAACCACACATTTTTCATCAATTTACTATTCAAGAATACATTGGAAATTTACTATTCAAGAATACATTCTTCCAAAATAATATGGCTCAAACACACCCAAACTATACATTGTTGATGATTTGATACTTTGACAGTAATGTGGTTCCAGTACTAGTCTCTAAGTTTATACATAATGGAATAATACATGAATTTGAGGATTTCCCCATTCTCAGGCAAGTTAAAAAGGTGGACAATTGTGAATAGAGCAATTTTATGTTTTAGAAACTCTAATGAATTTCTTCCTTTTTAAACAAATCTGATGTTTATGACTTGATAAATCCTTCTAAACCTAGTTAAGTTAGAAATTTAAATCCCACCAGGAGATGAGAAACAAAACCTTTAAAGTAACTCCTTAAGCAAGAATGCAGCTAATAAAATATCCTCAACCAATAGGGAAACATACTCAAGGAAAATATGTATCTAAAATAGTTGAATACTTTGTGGAGTAACATGCATGCAGGACTATCTTTTCAATCATTTTTTCCTCAGCATCGCTGCCATCCATTTTCATGCAGTTGTATATTGAGGGCCTGTGCCATGGGAATTTGCTGGAAGAGGAAGCTCTATATGTTTCCAATATATTCAGAAGTAATTTCTCTGTGCAACCACTTCCATTTGAGATGAGACACAAGGAATCTGTGGTTTGTCTTCCATCAAGCGCTGACCTAGTCAGAGATGTCAGGGTGAAAAATAAACTAGAAACAAACTCTGTTGTGGAGGTAATCTAAAAAGGCACTTACTATGGGCTTCTACACTAGTTATTAGAAATATGTTGCTAATGCTGTCTCTATTTTTATTTTGGTTCTATTTGCAGCTTTACTTTCAGATTGAACCAGAAGGAGGAATTGACTTGGTTAAATTGAAAGCATTGATTGACCTTTTTGACGAAATAGTGGAAGAACCACTTTTCAATCAGCTCAGGTATAGTTCAGTTCAATGCTTGGAGCTAGAATATATTGGATCATAAGATGATGGTTGGATTCCAGTTCCTTCACATTTTCTACAAATAAGCATTATAAAATATCATAGTAGTTTCTCTCCATGCACGCGCGCGCAAGCACGTGTTCATACATGCATGCATGGATTTAAATACTGCTCCCCCTGTTAAGTAATGACTAATTCATGATTTCATTGATGTTAAAATAGGACAAAAGAGCAACTTGGCTATGTTGTTGATTGTAGCCCACGGGTGACATACCGCATATTAGGGTTCTGTTTCCGCGTTCAATCTTCTAAGTTCAATCCTGTGTACTTACAAGAGAGGATTGACAACTTCATAAACGGCCTAGAAGAGATGTTGGTAAGTATGATATCTTTCTTTCTAATGCATTTGACCATGACAGTTCTCTATTCTTCACTAGCAGCAATCAGCATTTAGTTAGCTTGTGTCTTGTGGCTAGCATAAGAACTCTATACATTGTCGCAATTTGTTGTAGTTTGAGTAATATTCTGCATTGTAATATTAAGTATTGAAGTTGATTCTGGATACTGACGATACTTAGCGATGTGATATACATTTGTTAAATGGTTCTCTTGTATTCATCGATTTCTGACTTTGTAGAAGATTTACATTGAAACCTTTCCTTCAACCCCTTGGGAAAAAGAAAGAAAGCAAAACAATCATAGGAAAACTGGAAAACCATTGATGGAAAAGAATGGGTGGGAACTGGTCTGTTAGTCAGTGTGTTTTGCATACATTGATTTTTTCCGTATATAGATATCATACCTTAAATCTGCTCTGTGGTGTGTTCTGTTTTTCTCTCATTTGTTATTTATGTTGAATTGAACAGTACGTTTTTCCAAAAGATCAACTGTGTATATGATTCCTTGATGGAACTTTTTGGTTCTGCAGAATGGGCTCGACGATGAAATGTTTGAGAATTACAAAAGCGGGTTAATGGGCAAGCTTCTTGAGAAAGATCCATCTCTTGTATATGAAACAAATCGTCTTTGGGGTCAAATAGTTGATAAAAGGTAAGAGATTATTTTGCATATTTTATATGTAAAGATTAGAGAAGTGAAACCTCTTTTGTGAACTTACAGGATAGCAGTTTGATGCAGGGGCGAATGAATCTTGAACCTTTTACCTTCAATTAAGTTTGGAGAATTTCCACTCCTTGCAACCTGAATATACATATTGTTTTTAGTTTCAGTTACACCCACTTGCAAGTTATTTTTTGGAAAATATGCATGTCCAATATGTGAAATCTAGTGGTGCTAGGACATACTCGATCTGCATTTGAGATGGGTTAGTGTTCACGACCTCCAAAATGTGTTTAGCTCACATCTATGTAATGCTTACAGTGTAAACGAAGTTCCCTTAACTTTGAATAATGGTAATAAATTGGTGTATAAATGATATACCTAATAAACGAGAAGTATTACAGTCACCTGCATCAGTCTGTGACATTCAATTTTTTAACATATTACTGTTTTGACCTTTGATGACCGTCTTTTAGGTATATGTTTGACATGTCCGAAAAGGAAGCAGAGGAGCTTAGGGGTATTCAAAAGACAGACATTATCAACTGGTACAACACTTACTTAAAGCAACCCTCTCCGAAGTGCCGGAGGCTTGCAATCCGGGTGTGGGGTTGCAACACAGAATGGAAGAATGTGGATGCACAAACATCATCTGCAAAGGTTATTAAAGATGTTGAAGGTTTCAAGAAGTTGTCCGAGTTCTATCCAAGCCTTTGCTGAAACAAAAGTTATTGCTCTACTTCCTCATTTCAAAGTCGGTAAGTTTACCTCAAATTATAGGAAGATTATTTGATATGATATACCATAAATTCAGCAAAATTAAAGAATAAATTGGGTGAGATTTATTACTGATAACAATGATTGAAGAATCACTCCGTACCTTTCATTTTTTCACAAAGACAAACCATGGATAATAGGCTGTTGTGTTAATCCACTGAACTCATTTTTATCTCATGTTTATTGTCACCCGAATTTTGGATATATACAAATGTTTTACTGTGGTATATTCTTAAGTTTTCGTCGCCAGGAGTAATTTCATCATATCGACCAGGTCGCAATTGCTCGATAAGTGTGACTATTTTATATGGTGTCTCTATTTTTCATTTTGTTTTCCATCTTTTCCAATGAATACTGCTGGATAAGAGCTTTCTGCAGTTCAATAAATTTTTTTAAGTAACTATCGTATTCTTAAGTCTTAAGCATCGTATAACTGACATGTAAATGCGAGCTTTTGACAACAGTTTATGCTTTGCATCAGCCTTTTTATGTGCTTTTTCTTGAAGTGCACAAAGCCTTCTAACTGACACCGCATCTCATCAGCTTCGCATATTCTTCAATTTCACGGTCGTGCCCATGAATACTTTCCTCAACACAATAAGAAAACAGAACCAGTTGAAATATGTTAAAACATAGTTATAATTATATATTTATCTAAATTAAAAGCCACTTTTCAACTTATAAGTAAAAAAGTTCTAAATCATTGCCTATTTGATAGTAAATGGAAAAACAATTATGCTATTTGTATAATGTTGGATGACATTGGTTGACAATTTTAATGTGTCAAAAAACTGTTGGTTAAAAAAAATCTATAGATTTTCAACCGGTTCAATAACATGTTATGTGGCATGTTGTCGATGAATATTGTACACCAAGCATGGTTCATGGAGAAATGGCTAGTGGAATCTTGCATGGTCTCGTGTATCTATTTTTCTTCCTGTGAATTGGTTGTTCATAGGTGAAATAGAAATATGGTATTTTGATTAACAGGTGGAAAGGCTTTATAATTTTATGCAAGTTGGAAAAATAAAACTTTAGTACTCTATAGGAATGCTTTTTTCATGAAATTGACAAATAAACAAGTTTAAAGTGGCTGTTCTTTGGAATTCGAACTCCATTTTCACTTTCGTATCAAACAGTCAAAGTAAAAATTGAATTTTTTGGATGTGATATTTTTCATGGAATTTTTAAACTAATAAATGTGGAAAAGAATTTCAATTTCATGTTAATTGGAAAATAAAAACTCACCAAATTTTTAATGAAAATAAAGAAAATGCAGCTTAAAATGGTTATACTTTGAAATTCGATTTCCATTTTCATTTTTCAGTCAAACGGTCAAAGTAAAATTCAATTTTTTCGAATGTAACATTTTCATGGAATTCATTGCAAAATTTGCAATCAAACACGACATTAGAGTTTCTAATTCTTAGCAATTCAACGGTGCTGAAAAAAGCAAAAATTGATGGTGTAAATTAAAAAAGTTCTAATAGAACCGACAAAATTGCATATTTCTCAATGAACAAATCGCATAAACTTAAAAAATAAAAAGAATTGTAGTACACATACGTGTCCACGTCTAGCTTTGTATTTTTCTTATTAACAAAGGTAGTATATTTCTTGTTATGGATATTGACAAGTTGTGGTACCACTATTTGACTAAAAAAAAAGTGATTTATAAACCACTTTTGTTTTCGACAGGCGCAGTATAAATTGACATGTTTTTCCTAATTTAAAAACATACTAATATGTCATAATTAATATGTTTTGACAATTGTCCGTCAATAGATTATTTAAAAGATGCTCTATACTTCATTTTCAAAGAAAAAAGTTTTAGCGTACTCAAAATGAGTCATCGTTTAACCTTCCATTGGAAAAATATAAAAAAAGAATTCTTTGAAATCAAAATCATTCCAACAAAGAGAATACAAATAAATATTGTAGGGTTCTTCTTGTTTTTTTCTTTTCTTACAAAATTTTATTTCTCAATCACCGATGTAAGCTTTATATTTAACAAATTTAAGTCGATTGTAAGCAAACGACTCTTCACCATGTACAACAAGCCATGTTACCCTTGTTTTTATTTAAAATTATTCGACTACGTATACGTGAGCTTTTCAAGATTTACTTAAAAATATATTTTACAACGTAAATTATTATTCTCTTAATTTATGTTCAAACAATAGTGTATCGATGTATTGATGTGTATTTGAATCCACATCTTGTGTGTGAAAACACGAGTTTTAATTCAGCTCTAATTAAGCCCCGTTTGAGTCATTAATTTCTTGTAATGTGTAATAAAATAGTAGATTGATAGAGAATGTGTAGTTAAAAAGTAAAGAAATTTTACTGATTTTTGTATAAAATATTTTATTGTGTGAATGTGTGGTGGAGAATGATACAGTAGTAAACAATTTAAAATTTTAAAGAATGACATCGGGGGTTAACTATATGACAAATCTTATTCACGGCTAGGATTAGAGGAATTTATGCAAGAGTGACCCAACATCCAACAAAAACCAAACATATCAAATCTTATGTCTGGAGTCTCCAAAAGGGCCAAAACAGCTTATTTTAAAATATAAGTATTTATTAGAAATCAGCTTAATATACCTACTTCAAGCCTAGTAGTTACGTGACATGGGATTTTATTATAATCCAATTTCTTTGAAAAGAAAAAGTGAAAATTTTGCTTTCGGTGGAAAAGATTACATTCTCTGCTAAATAAAACAATGCTGATGATACTATGCAAAGTTGGCATCCAAAAGGCAATTTATATAATTTGTAATTAGAAGAAAATAAATAAAATAATTTTTAATATATGTCGATAGTGTAATTGTTCATAATTTTGGCCATCGAGTTGCTTCTCTTATTCTTTGTCTATGCGGGCTTGCAAATAGACATACGTCAAAGAATGTGCTTGATTGCTTCTTAGTCGATGCTTCAACAACTTTCGTACTTACAAACCATTTGGCTCGTGAACTTTTTCAGTAAATATGTAATAATTAGATTTTGAAATAGAATCGCTCTATCTAAAAAAAATAAAAATAATTTATATATTTTACAATAATTTCTCCAGCAATTCTCCTTGTACAGAAGAATTGTTGCCAGAATTAATACAGACAACACATATGTTTCGTGTGTGTTTTTTTTATTTTGCCATTGTCCAATAGAAAATTGTCAAGTGTCATTTGTATTAATTTTGGCAGCATATTTTCTGTACAAATAACAGCTCTCTAATTTCTCACTACATGTGTAGATTTACATCTGCAAGCCGGCAATTATTTATTTTTCTTTTTCTATCTCCTTTGGAACTATTTAAATAAAATCCTCAAATTCAAATCGCACGTATCCCTGTCTTATATAAATCAACTAATTAAAATAATAATGATAATCTTTCAACTTCAATTAAATAAATAAATAAATTTAATTAATTAATAGACTGACACAACTTGTAGTTTTTCGCCACGTGTCGAGTAGCCTACTAATCTTCTGCTGGTGCTGCATAAGATAAGCTAATCACTGCCATTAGGCATTAGAGATGCTCCTTGATTTTTGATTTACATAATTAATCTTGTACTTTGCTTACAGGTAGATCAAGATTTCATCAAGCATTACATAATTTACATGTGTCACTATGTCATTGGTTGGAGGAAAAAAAAACAATTTCGTTCGACCAATGACAGGATGTCACATGTAAATTATGTAACCTTTAATGTAATTCTATATGTACAAGTAGAACAATCAATTAATCTTTAACCATTTTATGATTAGGTGCATGAATGTATAATTGTTCTAAAATTCTACTCGTGTCATAAAGAAAACGACAAGAATAAGGAATTACGCTCGTTTTCTGAAAGTTGAAATAAAAAGTCTCGTATCAACTAGATAGCGATTCTTTTGTGTGCGCCCAAGTTTCAAATGAAGGCATGGCACTAATAAATCATGATGGTAAAATATTCTTTGGTTGGATCACAAGACACTCGTATCAATGTAAGTCGATGGTCGTAATGTAGTGTTAGAGTTGGGGTATGATGAAGTTTAGAGTTTTCTTATTTTTTGAAGAATCGAGGATAGATTATTGCTTGAATGAGGGTTAAGATAAGTGGTGCTTTGTTCGAGGATGGGATTTGGAACGTGTGGACAAAAAGTCCCACATCAGCTACACATATGGACGTTTAGATTTTAAAAGCAAATTGTAAAATTGCTTCAATTGTTAACCTTTTAAAATAGAACTTTAAGTCTCCGATTCAAATGTACAAGTTGAGCTTTCAGATTTTCAACTAGAAGATACAGATATCCTTGAGTTCGAGCCTTGACCTTATCCATTTACGGAGAATTGAACTCCACGTCAAACTTTCAAGTGAGTTGCACACGAGACGACGAGTTAGATTAAATTAATTAATATATCCAAAAATATTTTTCATAAAGAAGATATAAAGCTACATTAAAGTGGAGAAGAATTGCATGTGGAAAAAGTGGACCCACAAAGCTTGCTTCTGGTAATTGGCAACCCAACCAGAACCACTGCATGTGCACTTTTTTTTTATATATCATGAATCTCTTCGGCCGGCTATCAACCCCATCTCGTGTCTCCCTTCTCCAATTTTCTCACTCAAATTTCTTCACCTCCCCATTATATATACGCCACTCCATTCGCTTCATTCTCCACTCCACCCTTAACTTCAACTGAAAAGTCACAACCCTCTATTGCCCATATTCACAATGGATGTTACCTTAATGGCTTTTGTAACACTTGCTTTCTTCAGTCTACAATTTCATAGCATTAAAGCTGATTATGGTGGTTGGCAAAGTGCTCATGCCACTTTCTATGGCGGCGGTGATGCTTCTGGAACCATGGGTACGTAACTTTAATGTTGTCTAGTCGAGCATACTGAGTCTGTTTTTTTTTTTTAATAGCCGTGGATGTTCGGGCCAACTTGCTCGCACCTCGACTAATCCCACGGACCCTGAAGTTTACAGCCGATATTCACCTCAGGGGACTCGAACTAATGACCATTGGGGAGCAAACCCTTAGGGTTTACTGAGTCTGTTATCTTGATTTTTTTGTAGGAGGAGCATGTGGATATGGGAATTTGTATAGTCAAGGCTATGGAACAAATACTGCAGCACTAAGCACAGCCTTGTTCAACAATGGATTGACTTGCGGTGCGTGTTATGAAATGCGATGCAATGACGACCCCAAATGGTGCCTCTCCGGGACTATCACCGTCACAGCCACCAACTTTTGCCCCCCAAACTACGCCTTGCCAAATAACAACGGTGGTTGGTGCAATCCTCCCCTTCAACATTTTGACTTGGCTCAACCTGCTTTCCTTCAAATTGCTCAGTATCGAGCTGGGATTGTACCCGTCGTCTTTAGAAGGTCTGTTTTCACTTTTTATAGTATCGTCTAGTGCTGTACAGAGTCAAGTCATTCTTGTGATGCAATTGGACTGAAATTTTAACTATTTTTGGAAATTTATTTGTAGGGTCCCATGTGCTAAGAAAGGGGGAGTTAGGTTCACCATAAATGGGCACTCATACTTCAACTTGGTTTTGATCACCAATGTCGCGGGTCCAGGAGATGTCCATGCAGTGTCAATCAAAGGGTCAAGAACAGGGTGGCAAACTATGTCCAGAAATTGGGGCCAAAATTGGCAAAGCAATTCATACCTCAATGGACAGAGCCTTTCATTTAGAGTGACCATCAGTGATGGTAGAACCGTCACAAGCTTCGACGTGGCACCTTCTAATTGGCAGTTTGGTCAGACCTTCCAAGGGGGTCAATTCTAGATTTTCTCCCCATATATTATTCATACTTCGTAATACATTGACCAGTTTGATACCGTGAATTGTATAGCATTGAACGGTATTATAATTTTATCAATCGCACCGTTCAATTCTATTACATATTACGTATCGAATATGTCTTATAATTTAGTACTATGTATACCAAGAGAGTGTAGTAAAGTACGTACGAGTAGTGGCCTTGAAATTGAGGTTGCTATTTAGCACCCCGCTTGGCTTTATTTGCTTATCTTCCTATTATCTTATGGTTTCGAGAATTGTACTCTCTTATCTTTTTCTTTCAGGATAAAGATAGTGACAAATTTAAGGTTACATTTATTTGTCGAACCAATCTCAAGAGTTGTGTTTGCTTCAGATTTAACATTCCAGCTTTTGGGTTAACCTTTAATGGATTCATCAAAGAATTTAGATGAATAACAAGATAAATTTAGTAAAATAATTTTAGAATGTCCAAGAAATGTTAATTAATTTAAAAAATTAATATAAATTTAGACAAACCCAGCCTTAGTGTGGTACAAAAATAAGAAAATGTATACCGAAAAAATGTTCATAACTCAAAGTACGGGGTGTAATTTAAGAAAATCGATCCTTCCATACGAAAGTAAATTGATAAGGCCTTTCAACAGTGTATGTATGGCTTGTTAGAATATGACAAATTTTAAAATCGATAATTTTTTAATATTTGAAGAGTGTAATTTTGGAAAACTGTTTCTTACATATGTACGAAAGTTAAAATAGAGTTCTTTCACCGAAATATGATTCATCTAAATATAACAAATATAAATGTTAGTGATTAATTATTTAATTAACTCTGATTTTGGTGGATGCAAAGAAAATTATGGAAAAATCGATGTGTGATGGTAGATATTGAGATTATTGAATCACAGAGTGGGAGCGAGTGTGAAGATGAGCGACGGACAAATTGGTTTTCTTAAATTTTGTGTGAACTGATATAATTTTCTTGGAAGAAGTAATATTGTAGTTCTTCGTGACACACGGACAAATTGAGCAAAATGGAAGAATTGTATATCGTCTCCTACTTTTATTAAGGGAATCTTGAGATCGAGCAAATATTGGATATTTGTGTCAACAAATGAGATGGACGACTATGAGTTGCTTGCTACCAGCTAGACAAACTCAACCTATACATGATCTGGATTTATTATGTCAAACTTAACACCAAAATTAGTTTTTTACAGAACAGGCGACAAGGAAAAAGATAACATTTTCTGGTGAAGTCGTTACTGATCCGTTGTAACCTTCCAGTGCTTGAGAACTCACAAAAGTTTCAGCCCCTCGTCTTTCACATGATGAGGGAATGTGAAATTGTGGGACTCTGGATCGATTTTAAATTGCTCATGTAGCTTACTTCATAAATTATGCCATATCTGCCTTTAAAGCCAATTTCGCCAACGAAAAATGGGCTTCATATATCCTGCTGCCTGGAGCGGTAATTTAACAAGACCCACATGCTCACACACGCTAAAAGTTGATAAAAGTTATGAATCAAATGAAATGTGTTGTTGAAAATAAGTTTTAGATCAAAAGCGAGCAAAAGATGTAGGCAGACGACCTCACTTTGAATGTTGGATGTGTATATTGGAAGATGGCCAATTTTCTTCTCGATGGTAGTTCAAATTGGTGAATAGACTCCCACATAATGTGATATACATGCATAGGCAATTCGACCCTAAGTTGGGTAAGTTTATTTAGGTGAAAAAAAAATGCTGAACACAACTTTTTAATCTGGGCCAATATCTGGACCTGAAGCCCAATGGGCTTCACAACTTGTTAGAGAAGCCCTATATAAATTATCAAAAAACCATTCTTTTACCATCCCGAATACCAAACCCTAGGAGTTAGCTGCTTGCAGAGCCGTTCACACCCAGAGCGCAATACACAACCAACAATGGTAAAACTTTCGCTAAAATCTCATTCATGGAGTATTTATTACCATATTTCATTTTTTCAATATATTTACTTCGTAATTTCATTTTATAGTTGATTATGCTTTGGTTTTGAAATTGTAGACGTTCAAGAGAAGGAATGGAGGGAGGAACAAGCATGGCCGCGGCCACGTCAATTTCATCCGCTGCTCCAACTGCGGCAAGTGCTGCCCGAAGGTACTTTTATTTTAAATTTGTTTTGTATACATATTTTGTTTGTGTAGAAAAAATGTAACTGCATCGGAATATTTTAGGTAGCTTAGCATAGATCTGTTAATTCTGGTGGATCACATATGTAATTTCCTTTGCGCTATTTAAAAGAAACTGCAACACTTAAATGTTATATTTAGAGGGAAAAATGTCACTGATGAATACTTTATCATGAGGGTGCTTGACTGGTGGATGCTTTAAGTCAGTTTTTGTTAATTGTAATGTGTGTTTAGTCATTTTCTGATGCAGAATTAAACTTTACTCTTGAATGAATTGGGAAACTTCATTTTTGTATGAACTTTCAATCCAACAAGTTTTTATATGATGTTTGAATAATTTTAAGGCCCACTGCAGATAGTTGAGTTAATAGTTGGTGGTTTTGTGGCTAATATGTACTTGTTATAGAATCATTTATCTGATGAAAGAAACAAAGTATAGGTTGGATTTGGTTGTTGTCTTCAGATCATGCTTTCTTGCTTGTCTGCTTGTTAAAGGAAGTACATATATGTATAAATTATAGATTCTCCATACATGTGCACTCAAACAAATTTGTGTATTGCCTTCTGTTTGATTAAAGACCATTAGAATCAGTGTAATTTTGATTAGAGATTTACCCTCTCAAATCTAGTGACGGAGGTTTCTAATCATTGAAGGATCTGGTTTTCATACAAGTGTAGGATTTTTTTTTTTATTTCCAAAATGTTGGATTTTATTTCTATCAGTTTTATTTCCAAAAAAGTCGGATAAGTATCCTGAATTGGAGTCCTTGTCAAATTGGTTACTTGTCTAACCTGAATTTTACAGAATCACTTGACTTAGTTGTGTTTGTGATTCATTGTAACTTCCCTAGGACAAAGCAATCAAGAGATTTCTGGTAAGGAACATTGTTGAGCAAGCTGCTGTAAGGGATGTCCAGGAAGCGTGTGCTTTCGATAGTAAGTTGTTTAATGGATAAAATGCTTGTTAGCTTTCTACACTCCATTTAGCTGTTATTTATATAAACTTATGAGAATCAATTCCTTAATAATTATAAATTGATGCTTTTGTTGTTAAAATCAAGTGTACACCCTTCCTAAGCTGTACGTGAAGATGCAGTACTGTGTATCATGTGCCATTCACTCCAAAGTTGTCAGGGTGCGCTCGCGTACTGACAGGAGAAACCGTGAGCCTCCACAGCGATTCAGGCGCCCGAGGGTTAGTGGTCCCATCTTTAATTTCCCTATTGTCTTTTAATCTGTTATTTTCTTTTTTTTAGAGTTGTTTTCGCTTTTTGCACACGCACATACATATGTACATACATACATACATATTTATTGGTGACTTCGTTTGTATCAAATTCGCGTACAAAACTTGCTAAAATATAACATAATGTAAACTTACCGTAGAGGCGCAATAAATGTTCCGCGCCATATATATTTTGATGGAGTGATATTATCTTGAACTGCTTCATGGCACTTATCGCGCTCCATTTTGTACAATATAACATACCTTTCAAAAAAAAAAATTTTTGTACAATATAACAACTGGCAATGCTTTGTTAAAATAAGTAATTTGCGTACATAACTCCTGAGCAGCAAAGAATTTATATTAGAAAGCACTAAAGGGTATTTTTCAATGGGAGTAAATTGTGTCTATACACGTTAGCGTGGCTTTCAGAACTACACACAATATATCGAGGAAACCTTTGGAACTCAGGGTTTTACACGTGGAGTTCCATATGTTTTTACTTTGAATTGGTTTAACCCTTCCATCCTTCAGAAAAGGGCAAGGGCAGGGGGTTTGGTTTTTCATTCACTGGCCTATCAATTTACTTCTGGAAACTGGAGGATCCCCTGCCCATTTTTATTCCCCCCCTTGCTTGACTCTCATTCTTCGTCTTAGTTGTTGGCGACATTATGTTCCACTGTTTATATTTCAATAGTGCAGTTTCCATTCTTCTACAAGCCTGATTTGTCCCCTCTAATTTTACAGGATGATCTCCCAAAGGCTGGGCAAGCACCGCGCCCAGGTGGACCACCAACTGCTGCCCGCACTTGATATCTTCGCAATCCTGCTCAATTTTTAGGCTTTGGAGCTTAGTTTTTCTCAAGTATCAGTTATGGGATTTTATGTCATGCTTCTTCCGTGCCTCCTGGTTTTGACCTCTATTATCAAATTTAGTTTTATTATATTGGAACACGTGCTTGTTTAATGTGCAACAGATGTTATGAATTATGCAAGAATTTCTGAGATCTGTTTTTAAACTAAATGATTTTGTAGTCCAAAGAATATTACTTGCATCAGTTTTTTTTATTTCCCAGAGTTTCCTTTTTGGTTATATATTTGGTTGAATTGGGTATTTGATATAAATGGATTAGATCAGTGATCAGGATTCAGTCCACTAATCTTTTAAGATCAATCAGATTATAACATCATTAAAATGCATTTCTACAAAAAAAAAATGAGAAAAAAGCTGCAAATGCAATTGTACCGTACGTTATGCTATTTTACTTGTATGCTGTTTCATCAAATCATGAATATATGTTGTGGTCACAAGTGTTTGGTGGCCTAACAAGATTGACCCAGGCTCCGTTCGGGCTAGTAACGGGGCTGACACACCCCATCTAAAATAGGTTGGGCCGAGCTTGAATTGTTTTGTCAGTGGATCCATCGGACCCAGCTTGATTTTTTTATTTTTATTTTTATTTATTTATTGTGAAGGGCAGGAGGGGTATGATTGTCATTTGTCTTCATCAATATGGTCTGCTGGTGGCCACCCACCACTCCCTGGTT
>CAIGRQ010140502.1:0-11255 GCA_903798375.1 Fraxinus sp. D2006-0159
AAAAAAAATTAAAAAAACGAGCCACAAGCCGAGCGCTCGGCTCGGCTCGTTTTTGGACGAGCTCGGGCACGAGCCGAGCTCACCCATTTCCCACGAGCTGAGCCGAAGCTCGGCTCGTGGGCCACGAGCCACGAGCCGAGCTCGTGTTGGCATGGGCCGAGCCGAAGAAATTCAGATTGTTCAATTTGTCAGTTCACAAAGGGACTCCTAATTAGTTGATTTATGTTGATATCTTGATAGGACTTCTTCTGTTGATTTCTGCTGAATTATTTGTGGATAGGTTTGTGGTGGAAAAGATTTGGGAAATTTTGTTCGAGAAGTTTTGTAGTGGGTCAATTTATGTTAAATTAGTGGTGAAAATTTTGTTCAAGAAATTCAGAATGGCTAACCTAGAAAATTTACATTTGTAGGTTAAACATATGCATTGAAAAATTTTGTTTTGAGAAGTTTCTATTCCAAAAATTTGTTTGTCACTAGGAATAGTTTCGTTGAAGGTTTGGATTGTGACGATAGTGTCGGCGATGATGAGTGGCGATGGGGAATGCCGACGGGTGACGAAGACTCTCTTTGTTTTGAGTTTGGTTTTAGGGTGTCCGGTAGGGTGAAGAAGATAACTTTCGTTTTTTGTTTTTGTTTTTGTTTTTATGATTTAATTGTTCTTTATTATAATTGTATTTTTTGTGAAAGTTGTAAAGTTACTATTTTGCCCTTATTACATTTGGTCAAGTTTTACTATTACGGTCAACTAACGGTCAAATATCCATTTGGACTTCAGGTATGAATTTTTGAAAGGTCTGGTAATGTGGGTGATACAAATAAAATATTTGGATTAAGTTTGCAATAAAATGAAAGGTTTGGTACAGTAGCTGCAATTCTTCCTAAAAATACTTCCCAACACAACTAATTTTTTTGCAGACTTCACAAGCCAGAGACATTATTCACAAAAACTTGTACACAATTTGTACACGAAACACATACAACCCATTAAAAATTTTAAATTGTGCACTCTGCCGGTGTACACAGTTTTAAATTATTATCAAGATAAAATCTATATTATCTTGGTAATGGCGACAACGGGGACGAAACAAAAATCGGATCTTGCTCCTATCCCATTCTTCTCATCCAAGACTTTGAAATCAGTATCGCCAAAATGATGAGGAAGGTGAAGTTGGAGACTGCGAGCAAAAGCGACATCGATACTACTGATGTCAACGAGCTGAGATGAAATTCAAGGCTCGGGTTCGACTCGTGTAAAAATGATTCGAGCTTTTTTTTAGTCGAGCTGAACTTTTGTTTGGACAAAAAATTCTAGCTCGAGCCGAGCCACGACTAACAACAGCTAAGTAGCTGCCTGTTTTGCTGCAGCGTGTTACATGCAGATACACAGTGCCTGCAATATGGTGTCTCTATCTGTAACATGTAGGCAACTACTACTGCTTGCAGACCCTATACTTGCTTTTAAATTAATGAGTTTTTATTTTTTTTCCTTCCATAACACATGCTACTTGCTAAGTAGTTGCCTGTGTAGCTACACGTCGTCGGTGCAATAGTAGACAGCTCTTTTAATTTTTTTCTATTTCTTTCTTTATTTCTTTTTAAGGCTCGGCTTATCACGGGGCAAAAATGGTTGGTGAAATGAGCCGGCTCATGTGGCTCGACGCTTGAGCTCGGGCCGACACTCCAAAATGGGGTTTGGTTCTACTGAGCTACTATCCGCCCGAGCTGACAAGCCAAATTGACACTCCCAATCGAGACCTTATAAAATAACACTACAAAAGATTAAAAAAAAAAAGGAAAAACAAGAAAAAAAAGAAGACTCGATATATAACATCATATTTTTAGCAAAATATAATGAAAAGATAATTGTAGAAGTTCAAAATGTATACATTAACACAAAATAATCGTGAGAAATATGGACTTCAATGCGTATATATATATAAACAAGAAAACAAATAAACAGTGAGCTAAGTTGAGAAAAATATGCTATCTGAAGTCTAGGAACCTTAACATAAAAGAATTGTGAATCAGACTCATCGGATCTTGAGTTACATAAATAAACACACACACACACACACACACACAAAGTAAGCAAAAAGGTATGCGTCTCCTCAATTTCCAAAAAGAAAAAAGTTGCTTGTCCAGGGTGAAAATCCAACCAAGTGGCGCCCCCCTATTGAGAGTGGGTTGTTAGTGGGACAACCCACCCTCCAATAGGGGGCGATTTTTTGTTGGGTTTTCACCCTGGACAAGCAACAGGGTTGTTCTAAAAAATGGTAGCTTTAAATTTCTTTCAAGTTTCACTCGAACTCAATTGATGGTAGTTGGAGTTCACAAGTCATATAATAAACTATTTGATCATTTTCTTTGATTTTGACTGCTTTTCTAGACATAATGAGCTTGATCTTCAATTTCCAACTAAGTCGTTCTAATTCAACTTATCTACTGTTACTAATATGATGTTTTGCAAAGGAAACTTTAAGATATTATAAACACAACTATATATATACATGAGATTATAAACAGAACCGCAACACTACATGTCGAATGAAAAGGTTATTACTAATTCCATTCCTAAAGTAGATCAAAAGGTTTTTCTAACCACCGAATAAGAATTCATAAAAAATGAAGATAGCAAAATTCATCAGGTAACCTAAATTACAAAGCACTAAAATTAAGTTTGTATCTACACGAAATTCGGTAGAAGAGCATAAGCAACCCACAATAGTTGCAATAATTATTAAGTGACATGGCCCACCAAGGCACTATGCCGCCTCAGGATTCAATCACAGAATATAACCAAGGGTTATAAAATCGATATATAGACTTAATTATAAAACCAACATCCAATCAGAAAATTGTATTGCATCATTCTTCCTTGATCGGAGAAAACTTGTCCTCGAATTTTGTTGGGAGGAAGCATCTTCTTCATCAGTATAATCTCTAAAATATGGTAACAAGTGTTTGACATTAAAAATACCAAAAGTACGAATATGGCTAGGTAGCTTCAAACGAGAGGCATTCGAGTTGATTTTCTCAATAATCTCTACCGATCCAATCATTTTTGCTTAAGGTTTATTATACTCATGAGTTGGGACACGACCCTTTTTTATCACTTCCCATACAAAGTCTCTTACTACAAATTCCAAATGTGGTGGTCTCTTTATGTTTGTATATTTTTTATGCGTTGGTAGCTTGCAAATGCTCATGAGCTGTTTTATAAAGTTGTTCAATGAAACAACCAACCTTATCATGTACTCTTAACTGATCAAATATTGGGATCAAATCAAGGGAACATCGAGGGACCACACCATAAACTATGTAGAAAGGACTAAAACGTGTGTTTCGATTTACAGCATGGTTGTGAGCAAACTCTGCCTGACTTATTTTTCAATCCTAAAAACTGTCTGCTTCGCTAGCCAAGCAATGCGTAAATCTCCAATGAATGGTTAACCACTTCAGTTTGACCATCTGTTTGGGGATGGTAAGCACTACTGAAATCCAACATAGTATTTGTCGGATGCCATAGACTTCTTCAAGAATGACTAAGACAGCGGTATCCTGTCAGATACCATATATGTAGGACGTCAATTGATATTTTTCACGAAAACACAACACTGCCACGTTGATTGCATCGGTTATCTTCTTGTCAGAAATGAAATGGATCTTTTTGAAAAATAAAATGATCCACTACTATAAAGATAAAAGCAAAGCTCCGATGAGTCCGGGAAAGGCGTAAAACAAAATACATATTCACATCAGTCCAAGGTTGGGTTAGCATAGGTAGCATCATGTACAACCCCACACTAGTAGCATTTCCCTTTGAAAAGGTGACATGTAAATTCAACAACTCTGCACACTTCATTCCTTATTGTTGGCCAATAGTATGATTCAACCACAAGCTCTAATGTACGCTTATGACCTACGGGTCCTTCATTATACAACTCCTGAATAATTTTAATGCATATGCTTCTATTAAGAATGCACAATTGATTTACTTTAAAGAGAAAATCGTCAACCCACACTAAATTTGACTGTGTACCCTCATGTAACTTTTGAATAACAACTAAGCCCATATGTGGCACTGATTAAAATCTAGATTTTAATCTAAGTCAAAGTCAACAATTTCTTTCAACCACATATTTTATGCGCCCCATAATTTTTCAACTACACATTTTATCAATATCTATTAAATCCTGATTTTAATTTCCACCAACCAGGAGCTAAAAAGTACGGATGAGAAGCATATAAGTCACATAGGGTCTCAAAACCTGGTACCTCTATCATAGTTCTATCAAGAGAAACTGACGCATGTTTAATGCATCTTCCATCTTATTCAATGTACCTGCCCTATATTTAATCACAAAAATAAACTGTTGTAGATATGCAATCCATATTGCATGTCGAGTAGACACCTTAAGTACTAAGGTATTTACATCATAATCAATGTATAACACAAACTTTTTCTTAACCAATGTCAAACTGGTTGGATTATTGCATAAAACTTCACATCATAAGTATTATATCAAGACTTAGAACCTGAGAACTTTTTGCTAAAATAAGCCATGGGCCTCTAGCCAAACTAAGAACTGCACCAAAGCTAACCTTCGAAGCATCACATTGTAAATCAAAAGGTTTTTTAAAATTAGGTAGTACCAGAAAATGGTCAGAAGTCAGCTTTTGCTTGATCAACCGAAATGATTCATCTACTTCAGGACTCTAATGAAACCTCCCAATCTTAATACAATCTGTAATGGTTTCCATAATGCTACTGAAGTATGGTATAACTCTCTTGTAAAATGAAGCAAGACAACGAAAACTATGACTTTGTAACTGTCGTTGGTTATGGCCACTAATTTACTGCCTTCACTTTTATTGTGTCTATTGCTAACCCATCATTTGAAACCACATATTCCAAGAATATCATACGATCTGTTAGGAAGAACACTTGGCTACCGCAGCATAAAATCTGTCCATTCACATGATAGTAAGAACCTCTCAAAAATGTTCCTAATGATCATCTAGGCTAGCATGGTAAATCAGATTATCATCAAAGTAAACAATGATAAATTTAACAATTAATGGTTGGAGCTTCTGATTCATGACTCTCATAGAGGTGCTCGAGGCATTGGACAATTCTAATGATATAGCTAACCACTTATAGAGCCTTCTATTGTGTTTTAAACGTTATTTTTCACTTATCATAGGCCGAATCCGAATCTGGTGGTAGCCACTCCTCAAATCCAACTTACTTAATATACATGTACCATTAAGTTGATTTAGAAAGTCATCTAAACGAGGAATGAAAATATGATAATGCACTATGCTCTTGTTTATAGCACGACTATCCACACACATACATCACATCCCATCTTTATTTGGCATAAACAAAGCAAGGACTACAGATGTACAAAGACTTTTTCGAATATGACCTTTTGCCAAAGGCTCTTCAATCTACCTATACAATTTCTCATGTTCCCTTGGGCTCATTCTGTAAGGAGCCTTGTTAGGTCTAGCATTAAGTAAATCTGATGCTGGATATACCTTAGTGGTGGCTATTCATCTAGTAATTCTACTGTAGTTGTGCCAGAGGTTTTCCTAGGTAGTAACACAATCTTCTTTCCCCAAACATAAAACTATATGTATTGACAAATCCATCATGCATTGAATAACGATCAAACTTTCAAGGTCGCCCAACTAAATGTGACACACATCCACATGAACTAGACCACCCATATAACGAGATAACAACTAATCCTTTATTTCCGTAATATCATTTATTGTGATCGACATATAGAACTCTGTAGTATAGTCAGTAATAGATTTAATACCTTGACCCAAATTTTGCAATCATTGGTTTATCGTCGGTATGTAATTATACCGCAAGAATACTATTCTCATATGTTTCTTCAACTTATTCCAAGTTGCAATATTGCTATTTCCAATTCTGGTTCTAGTTAGCTTGGTATGTTACCACAATGTCGTTGCTTGGCTACAAAATCATGTTGCAACAAGGGGTACACTTCATCCGAAATCTAGAACATCTTCAATTACAATCAACCAATCTAGGAACTCTTCAGGTTGCAACCTACTTTGAAATTCGGGAATATCAACCTTGAACCATGATTTCCAACACTTGTTATCTTCATATCCACCCACTCTCCTCCGAATAGGCAAATCTAGTAAAAAGGATTGTCTTCCTCAAATTCCTCCTGAGGAGGGCAGTAGGTGCTTAGTGTTGCGGAATGAGTGCATCAATTTGCTGCATTAGCACTTCTACCTGTTGACGCAACTATGTAATCTCTTCATGTCTATTAACCTCCTCTAACTCAATATCACTAATGGGTCATCTTTTTAGTGGCACGATGAAGGAATGAACTTGGCTATGATACCAATCCACATAGCGAAAACTTATAGGAAAAAACAAAATCTCACAAAAACTAGAACTTATTTATTTGAAAGATCAAATGCCAAGAAGAGGAGAATAATTTGAAAAACTTCTCAAGACTATTTATTTATTTCAAAATTCAAATGAACGTAAAAATTAATTTCAACTCGAATTTAATTAAAGCAGTAAATAAAATTTGGATAATAACTAATTACTAAATAACAATAACAATAAAAGATAAAATCGAACTCTAAAAGGAATTAAAATCCTTATCTAATTAAAATTAGGAAAACTATTCAGAAAAATAAAAAATGCATTTTGCTTGAGAGGCCGTTTCCACTCATAATAGACAAACATCTTCGAAAATGGACACTTCGAAAATTTATCTTTTTTTGGAACCCCAATCCAACATTTCCATGAACTCTTCTTTTTGTATTGCATCGGTGGTGCTCATCAAGTATCGATTCTTCTACATGCTTTTCATCGTCAACTTCTAAGGTCATATTTAAAGATCTCTATAAGCATACTGATGTAGCGAGTGTACTGGAAGTGGAGGATGTGGAAGACCTTAAGACCCCGCAAGCTTAAACATGCAGTGCGTAAATACTCTATTGCTTACCAACAACAATAATAACTATCATGACTATTACTCATCCCAACCGAGGATACAAAAATATGCCAATAAGAGAAACTCAAATGATTTTCACCGTTCTGTATGCTAATGACAGGAATTCCAAATTAAAACATGTCCAACATGTTATAAAACAAACAAGATACCAGAATCGCTCTGATACACTTGTTATGAAACCAACCATCAGATTGAGATGTTGAAGTTATATGGTACAATAATGAAGTATTTGATCACAAGTAAAAGAATAAAAGAAGACAAAAAAATATGGCAGGGGAATTAGGAGATTTTATTGTACCAATAAAAATAGAAAAATATACAATTGATCTTAATGTTCTGGTAATCTCTTTTCTCACACTTATTCTCACATTACAAAATTGTATAGAATAGCCTAATATTTATATGGAATATGTAGGGAACGTCCAAACCCTTCTACTAGAGTTTTTGGTGAAGTAGAATGCCAAAAAACCAAGTGCAAAACGCGAAAAACTCGAAACAGGTCAGGTGGCACCGCGGCGCCCACCTCCGGGCGCTGTGCGTTCTGCCCGAAATTTCTTTTTATTCCCAAATTATTTTCTCTATCCCGAACTCTTCTTCAAGTCCAATACCAATTTCCAACTCTCAATGAGCTTTCAAAATAGAATTTCAACTTGATATAGGACATTAATAGCATTCGAAAGTGAATTCTTCTTGACATGCACTTTAATTATTTCAACAAGGAATTCGGGTCATACCCAAATTCTAACACAACAGTTGGCATATATTTACAATGCTAAGAGTAGAGGTTTCTAAAATTTTAAAAAAATGAATGGGAGGTCTCTATAGTTGTCATGAACTTCAAGAGAGGTTTCTGAAACATGGTCTAACTTTTTCCTATCTGTAATTCAAACCCTTTTATTATTGGCTCTTTTGAATCAATTTCCAACATAAAACTTCGCTGTCCAAATAATCAAGACTGTAGATTCCGACAACCTAAGTGGCATTGTACTCTCGTGCTTGGATTGCTTTTATAAAAAAAATGAATCCTAGTATCTGTTTAAATATGGAGTCACTCACTGGTTTGATTTCTAGAGTTCGAGGTAGCACTTGTACTGGTGCAACTTTTGATCTCTCAGAAGTTGTAATTCATAGAGCTATGCATCTGCTTCAAAATGAAAACAGATTTGGAAACTACGTCGTGATCAATAACAATTAACAACTACGAGGATTTCTCTCTATCATATAAAACGGGTCTTCTGGTTAATTAACAATGAGTTGTAGGCAGGAGTCGTCAAGCCTCTACTATCATAGGTGCTCCTATTGTGGCCATTATTTCACGTTCATTTCCATTTTTTATGTCGAGTCAACCTGCAGTGTATGCTTAGAATAGGTATACTGATATCAGTTTGCCAACTAATGCAACTGGACTCAAAATAGAGAATATGAGGATTTTGCATATTGTTGGGTTTTGATACCCAATAAATTCCAAACGATGATGTTAAATCGATTTTTTGGATTATACTTCATAGGCATCGACCGATGAGTAAAGTGAAATATCGACACCACAATTATTCAGACTGGTCTTACAACCTATTTGGCTATTTGAAGTAACCAAATTTAATTAGTATTACTCATGGCTCGACCCATTACCTTGGACGACTTTTTTGATTGACAGCCCATTAATTCTACCTATTGGGACATATTACCTATTAACCTAAAGCCCACCATTTGGTACCTTATATATGCTGCCACGGTACTATTGTAGTTTGTGTGAAATTAATAAGCCCATTGTGCTTGAAGAAGAAAAAATGGCGTCTCTCCTCTCTATGCTTTACCTGTGCTTCCGTTTGAGAGCCTCGTTTCTTCTCCTTTCCTTAGCCTTTGTAGCATATCTTTGAGGCTATATTAAAGTCCACACCTTACCCTTTGTAGGTAACCTATAGAGCAACCGATTTTGGAAGGAAGGTTTGGGATTGGGTTGTTGATTGTAGTGTCGATTGTTTGAGATTGAGCTCGAATTTCTTGGAGATTGGAGCCCAATATTAACATTTGGTATCAGAGTAGGGTTGTAGTGATTTTAGGCCAGAAAACAAGTAAAAACTACCCAGAATCACTGTAGAATTACATGTCCAATTTTTTCATTTTTTGCCAGATCTATATTGCTGTTTTTCGGTGAAACCATTGACCTGGTGGAGAAACCAAGACCATCAGCTATTCAGCAGATCGAGGTGGTCTTACCTGTCCTACGTGTATGGGTGACGGTCGACGACAATGGTAGTATGTGGGATTCTGGCAACCGCGTGTAGGGGCGCATATGGCATTTTCTCACAACAGCTTCTTCAGGTAGTTTGCTTATTTTGATTTCCTAAACATACCGATATTCTTGTTTTCGTATTTCAGGTTACACATGAAAAGTTGAACGATTTTGCCCTTGGTGGGTCAGCGGTTGCAAGTACTATATATTTACTGAATTACTTTAAGCCAAAGTAGCGGCATAAAGCAGTAGTGACTTTAGGATTGGGGTTACCGTGAAGGGGTAACAATTGCTTGTGCTAGAAGTTTAGGAATTAATTTCTTTATTTGAAGTGTTAGTTTTAACTGCAAGTTAATAATTGCTTACGTGTTTAATTGCGTGAGAGTTTGAATTTTTCGTAGATATACCTTCGTGTTGCATTGGCTATTCCGTTAGAATACCTAGACTTGACCCACTTGATCTGAGATGTTGAGTCTCACGAAATCCTGAGAATCTAGAATAGTGTATATTGTTGCCTTATGATTACTTTGTGTGATATATCTGTGCATTTTTTGTTGTTTTATTTTTCAAAATGTCTTCACATTTCGAAATTGAAATTTTCAATGGGAAATGAGACTTTTAATATGGCAACAAAAGATGAAGGGGACTTTAGTTCAACAAAAAGTTTCAAAAGCTATAGATGACAAATTTCCTGCAGATTTAACAGAAACACAAAAAGAAGAATGATGAACTTGCTTACACTTCAATTATTTTACACCTATCCGACACCATTTTGAGAAAAGTTAAAAAATTTGATTCTACTAAAGAATTTTGACAAAAGTTAGAGGACTTATATTTGCTTAAATCTACTCTTAATAAGTTATACTTACTTGAAAGATTTTTTAGCTTTAAAATGAATCATTCAAAGGATATTGATGACAATTTGGATGTTTTTAACAAGTTGGTTTGAGACATCGTTAATTGTGATGAGAAGATATCTGAAACTTATAAGGCCATGATTCATATAGAGAGGTTAAAAATGCAATTAAGTATGGTAGGGACACTTAAACATCCGAGATTGTCATAGATTCCCTTAGAAGTAGGGATATATAGATTAAGGTTGAAAAAGAAGATAAGAGAAGGTGTGAGTTGCATATGATGAGTAGAATAAAGTTTAAGCAAATGAGTTTGGGTAGAGATCAAAACAGTGGTGATTCGAGTAGTGACTCGAGTGATGATGGCGGTAAGAATAAGGGCAAGAGACGGGACAAGTCTAGTGGTAGACGTTGTTACCGCTGTGGTAAGTATGGACACTTCATTATGGATTGTCTCATGAAGAAGGATAAGCAGAATGGTAAGATGAGAGGTGAGGTAAATCTGGCTACAAGGTCGAATAATGACCCTAGTGAGGTTTATTGAGTGTAAACATAGTTACTGCATTTGCATCCGTGTGTAATCCTTTTATGCATGTGTGTGATTGCTCAAGTCTTTTACATGATTATATGTGTATTTTAATGTTTTGATATGTGCATTGGCATGAATTGGAGTGATCTTATTATTTTGTGCAATTGTTTGCACGCATAGTGATAGTGATGGCAAAAAAATCCGCCCCGTCCCGCCCCGGCGCTGCCCCGCCCCGACTGGTTGGTGGGGAGAGGGTGCCCCGCCCCGAAGCGCCCCGAACCCGCCCCGTGAAGAATAAAAAAAAATTAAATACAAATTTTTTTTAAAAAAAAATTAGTTAACTGAAAATTTTCGAAAAAAAAATTAAATGGGGCACGAAATGGGGCAAACTCGCGTCTTGAACCCTCCCTGCCCCATCTAAGATGGGGCGGGACAAGGTGGGAGAGTGGAGGGGCGTGGAGGGGCGGGGCGGGGCGGGGTGAGGGTGCCCCTCCCCATTGCCATCTCTACATAGTGAGTTTGTGATGCATTAGTAGTGTGGTGTATGTCTTTTGGTAAGGTGGGGGTATAGATGTCTAGGGGTACATGGGTGATTTGTCCGAAGATGTGGAGTGTGGCATTTGGAT
>CAIGRQ010140519.1:0-27474 GCA_903798375.1 Fraxinus sp. D2006-0159
CACTTTTAATATATAGAAGATAAGAAAAAAAAATATTTAACTGCAATTTTTTATTTGTTTTTTTCCTTATTGAAAATTAAGATTAGAAAATAAGCCTTATTATATCCTTTAACGTGGACAAAATTTGTTAATGAATGAAATATCTATAATATATTAAATATTACATCAAGTGCGAATAATTTTTTGGACGATTCTAGCCTTGCTACAATCCAATTATTTCAATAATACCTTACTTTTCGTTTTTTCAATATGCAGTTAATTTATTTAATCATTTAGGTACTATCAATATATATGTACATTTAATATATTCATTACACCCATGTACTTTTATTAATGTATGTATTCCCTATTATTAATTCTCAATTAATTAACATTCACATACATTTAATTAATGTTATTCTTCATTTATATGTTATTAATTCTAATTAAAAATTAATTAGAATTTCACATTAAAAATGCATTTCATTATTCACGTTTATATATGCTAATTAACCGCCAGTTTTACTTAATTGAAAATTAAATAAATGATTTAACATTTATTGTCACGTATATATTCTCTGGTTTAAATTCTAAATTAATTGGTATTCAAGAATATTAAAATATTATTTTTACGGCACTTAAAAACATTTCGTAATAACGTGCAATGCACGTTCAACGTTGACAAGTTAATGATAAATTTGTGAGTGAAAAAATGGAGGACATATATATGACAATAAGTAAACATTAGAGGCTTTAATGCAATTTAAATGTAGTGTAGTGCACTTAAAATCAATTGGAATGTCAATATAGCCACCCGACTAAAATAGGAAATTGAAAACATAAATTTGTAAAATATAGCATACAAATTGTAAATATACCCTAAATGTAGGGTTTATTATGTAAATATCCCAAAAGAATATAATTAGTTAATTACAACGCAAATGCACCTAATGTAAATTAACCAAAAGTTCAACAGGGAAATGCATAATTGCATCTCTCATCCCAAAACTTCGTTTAAAGTTTGGCCATACAATTTATAACTAAAGACAGACTGAAACCACAGACGCAGGCTAATATGTTTTAGGTATATGCTATCTCAGAATCACTTCAATTTACACAACATTAAACTTCTCAAAACCTAGTAATACAACTTGTGTTTAAGTTGTAACATCAACAAGACAAATCAATGCAATGCATAAACAAACAAACAAAACCATCCCAAAATTCCTACAGAAATATGGGCAGGCAAAAACTCAAGATGGCTGGCTCTCCGAAATGGCTGGAACCGGTTGTCTGGTAACTGCAGCCAAGATATCAGCATAACCTACGACACCAACTAATATGTCGTCGTTTTCAGCCTCTGTAACCCAAACATGTGTTGCCCGGTGAGATAATATTTGAGCCATTATTGCTGCCAGCGAACTAGTAACTTTACATGTTAATGGTGCACTTCTACCCCGATACATGCTCCTACCAACCCCAAAACTTGAATTTGCCGCATTGCTAAAGAACCCAATACTTCTACTGCTGAATTTTTTTTGCCTGGTCGGGCTTCCTCCGTTGCCTAAATTCGACTCCCCGACCATTTGATTAAGCGCAATATCAGGAAGTGATCTTGGTGTCAGGTTATCTTCCACCCCCATAACAAACTGTCCAGCAGAGAGATTGGCAAGAGCCCATGATGCAGCTAAGTAATCACATTTCCATAGTTTAGAGGCAGATATTTCACCGATGATGCTATATTGACCATCTGATGTTGGCTCCACAACAGCAACTGCACATGGATCATGGGGACGATTTTTGGTGGCATCAATGGCTGGGAAAGATGCTTCAATAGAGAAGTAGTTTGGATTGATGATTCCAAGGGAAGATATTGAGGAAAGAGGTAAAGGAGCCAAGGCACCAAGGCAACCAATGATGAACCGTAGAACATCTTCTCTTGACAGACAACAATACTTGTCCAGAATGGTGGCGTTGGAAGATGATGATGATGATGATGATGGAAGATTAGTGTTGGCAATAAGGTTTGTGTTATTGCTACTAGAAGTGTCAATGGTCTTGAGCCATTTTCCATTGTAGAGAATTGAGAAGCGCTTGCTCATGCCTCTCCAGACTACGCTTTTGGGAACAAGGAGTCGCTTCACACCTTGCTTCATCATCTCCAGAGCATCTATCAATCTTATACAAGAAACAAATATCAGAGTTACAAGTACTATAAGGAACACTACAGCGAGAATGTAACAAATCCTAATTTAAGTCCCACGTCGCTGAGTTACGGTATGGCTTGTGTGGGTCATAAGCACTTTGGCATTCTCCTTACAAGCCCGTTTTGAGGGAGAGTACTACCAATGCGCTTGTAACAGATAATAATGTCTCTTCGCCTTGTATACAAAGTAAATTGATGCAAACATAATTCGCATATATTCCTTTCTTGTCACATGATCACGTTGAAACACATATAAAGATACTTGCATGGCATAACGGTCATTATTCCAATATGATGTCATACCTATATGCCTTTTGTTAAAAGCACTTGAATGAACAAACATAAGCTTTAAAACATGGAACAACAAAGGAATCCAAAAAAAAAAAAACATATATTTAATTGAAAAAGTAAATATCAGGAATTCACAATGCAATTAAAATTTTCAGCATGTGCATAAACAAAGATGGCTTTAAAGACCTCAAAGCTCCCCATAGCAAGAGAAGGAAGGTAGTGATTGGCAATCTTTTTGACTAATTAAAAATGAAGAAAAGGGCTGAAAAGGGTTGAGAACAGTTCACATGTAAAAGGACAGAGGGGAAACAGATAATGTTTGGAAGATCATTAGGCCTGAAAATTACAAAGCTTTCTAAATTATCATTCCAACTTCTTAAAGTTAATTGGGTGCTTAAGTTCTATATTAGAGATTCTTATACATACTGGTTGCAGTGCTACACACTGATATGGACAGTTATGCAAAATAATGGGCACTTAAAGACTCCCCATTCCCGTCTCCAGATGCCCCCAGAAATGTCCTTACCATTAGAGTTAAAAAAATGCTTTCTTTTATGCATTTTCTTGCAAGTCAGTCGGGGCTCTCACAAGGCTCAGGAAAATGACTTAGAAAAAATAGTAGACGATGTGAAGGCTGAAATGTGTCTTTGATTGAAAGGACACTTTCTAGCCTGGAAGAAAAGGGATAAGAGAGGCAGTTAACCTCCTGAGGCTTAAAGCCTTGTTTCTTCATTTTCAAAGATGGGTGAGAGAGAATTAGAGAGGTTGATAGAAGAGCATCAGAGACATAATAACATCAAAATAAGACTTCTAAAAGGTCACAACCTTCATTTCAAAATCTTAACATCTGTAATCTATGGTGACATGTACAAATATGAAGAAAATGGAATAACCATATGAATCAAGCAATTAATACTCGTGATGCACAAACACCTTCTCTTGCCCATGTTCCTAACACATAGAATGCTCGTGTTTTCACATTTTCCCCTTCTCTAGATATTATTTAAATAAAAACTCCTGCCAATGTAGCCGTCTTGTTAGAGGCAATATTTCCAGAAGAAATGTCTATAATTTCCAAACTTTTATTTCTAAAGACTAGTTCTCCTTAGTAGGGAACCGGGAAGAAGTACAAAAACTTTAGAGCTTGTTTGGTATAGCTCAAAATTGAATTAAAATTGAAAATATGGCTACTATTGGGTCCCACTCGTCTAATAAAAGTCAACAATAACGGTTATTTTTTTAATTTTAATCCGATTTTAATCTCTACCGAACACACCCTTAATATAGTAAGTTCGGTTAGTCAGTGCTATTACTACCCTAACAATGTGAAAGCTAATACAATCATTAATAAGAGTGGAATACGATAGCTTCTTTACAGATGATGGCAAGCCATTTACGCATGTTTTCTGTTTTTCTAGTAATCAAGATGCATTGTTTTTAACATCATTGCACCATCCCAACAATTACTTTTTGAATGATCCTTCACCATGTAGGATCTATTTGTTTTAAGTAAAATAACAGAACAGGGCGAAGAAAGAAATTGCAATAAAATCTCAATAGATATAGAAAGAATCTACGAAATTTTCTCATTTGTCCCAGCCCCACCCCAACACACACATTTTCTCTAAAACAAAACAAAATTTAGTAAAGTTCAGTTTTACTCCCTAGCCAAAACCATCGGAGACTCAAATCAACAATATTTGTAGCACTCAACCAACCCCTTTTCTGAGAGAGAGGGAGAGAGAGAGAGAGAGAGAGAGAGAGAGAGCATATACAAAATTAACAAAAAGGAAAAAAAATTGCTTAAAACTCTTCCTGCAAGTGGACCCCCATCAGTCAAAACTTTAGACAAGTAGGTTTACAGAAGAAGGTCAATACAATTTCAAGAAGGTTGTCTCCCCAACACACATTTTCTCTGAAACAAAACAAAATTTAGTAAAGTTCAGTTTTACTCCCTAGCCAAAACCAATGGAGACTCAAATCAACAATATTTATAGCACTCAACCAACACCTTTTCTGAGAGAGAGAAGGAGAGGGAGGGACAGAGAGAGAGCATGTACAAAGTTAACAAAAAGGAAAAAAAAATGCTTAAAACTCTTCCTGCAAGTGGACCCCCCATCAGTCAATGAAGAAAACTTTAGACAAGGAGGTTTACAGAAGAAGGTCAATACAATTTCAAGAAGGTTGTCTCTAAACCCTTTAAAATCAGGGCCAATTCAATTTCAATCAGTAGAAGTGTACGCCTCATTAATGCTCTTCCTGAAGTGCGCTGCCGAAGGGATTTTTTAAACCATGGAAGGTGCACATACACTTTTTAGGTTTCTGTAGCATCTTTTATTTTGTCGGACATGATTTTTGGTAGGTACCAGTCAAGAACCTTAGTTTTTACAAAAGGTCTTATGAGTCTTCATTGGTTTTCCAGATAAAAGTTATACTTTCCAAACAGAAGTTATCAGAGAGTTAATCATAGCACCTCAGAGATTTTCCACTACATGATATTATTCAATCCACCATAAAACGTTACCAACTTTGGTTGCTATGCCGAGATCTGAGCTCGCGACTTATTTCTTACTGTATCTAGCTTCTTCTTTCAAATTTACCATATAAATATACTTCAATCATTCCTGTCAAGTCCAGACCCTGAAACATCTATACCAACACTAAAATCCTCCCCCACAAACCAGAGTGAGACAGATCCTAACTTCTCAAAGGGGGTGCTGGTGCAAAAAATTTCCTTCCACGAAGGACAAGAAGGAAAGAATGGAGATGCAAAGAATGGATTGGAAAGAAAATAATATGGACACGTGTGCACACTTTGCGTAAGGACAACATATAAGTGGTTAAACTAAATCGCCAGTTTGGAAGAAACCAATAAAACCTCTAAAAATATTTTGACAGCCAGCAACTATTGAAGAAAAGATACTTGAAATCTGTGAGATATGCATTCTCCTTTTCTCCTTTTCTTCTTTTCGTCTTGCAATCATTGAGTCAACGCTGAAACCTAAAATTGTTGGGAATTGAGACCAATTACCTTTAATTTTCCCACATGATCCTTGTTCAGAGAGAAAAAAATAAATAAATAAAAATAAAAAGAGACTAAAAGAAATAAAAAGATGGGAGAAAAATTTATGATTATCAGTTTTTCGCTATATGAAAAATATGAAGAATCATATAGAATTTTCAACTCATCAAACCCTCTAAGTGTTGTAGGAAAATACCTTAAGCTTTACCAAACCCACCAATTTCTAGTCTTTGAACAACCTACAAAGAGAACAAAAAAACCATGATGCTAGGCTTAAAAAATTTCCTCTCAAAACCCTCAACGCTGAAACCTAAAATCTCCGCAGTCTATAGAAGACAAGAAATGTCTTTGAGAAATTTATGAAAACCTGGTAATTAAGTTCATTGATTTACACTAAAATTTGAAAACAGAAGGCCCGATTAACTGGAACGAGCACCTTTTTGAGTGATCAAATGTCACGAACCTTCTACTTGACTGTAAAAGGTTAGCAACATTTCACTTAGTCTTCAACTCTGATCCTAACCTCTTGCAATTTTCCCTTTCTTCATTGGTAGACATGTGAATCTAAACTCTTGGTGTACCACCTTGTGGATGAGAGGATATACCTTGATTACAACTATAACTCAACTCTAAATGCGTGTTCATGAGAATTTACTAGCCAATTAAACCATCCATATTAACCCCTAAATTATTGCTATTATGACAGCATTTCGTAAAATAATCCAAAAGGCTAATGAGAACAATCAGAACTTTGTTCTTGAAGGAAGAGGGAAACTTCTGTCCTAGGAAGAGAACAAAGGGTAAAAAAAGCAAGCATGCAATGGATGGCGAACTTTATGCAGTTTAACATAACTGATACATGAAATTCAAATATAACAGAAATAACTACAACTTATAAGTTCCAAAGCCTAATATCTGCAAATCCCAGTCTTAATAAAAAAAATTAAAAAAATCTAGTGGATAAAAAAGTAACGATCTAATGAAGTGAACCCTAAAACAAATCAGAATACGAACTAAGTAAATAACACATCTAGGAAGACATAGGGATAGCACTAGTCCTAAGAGCAGTGGCACTCAAGTAGCTTGTTAGCAAATCCTTTAACTAAAACTTAATTTCTGTCCTGCATCAGCTTCTGAGGCTGAGTAGTAGAGAGGTATACGATTCACATCTCCATTGCCTAGTATTTATTGAGAGCCAGAAATTGCTAATAGTTCTCTGACTTCTCCACTAAGGTACACACACACACATTCACAGACAACTCAGCCCAAATCTGCTTATGCATTCCTTATTTTTTTTGACTTTCTTAGTATTTTCAAATTTAAACTAGAAAAAGAGTAATATTATGCATGCCATGTGCTGAAGTTTTTTCTATGACCCAATCTCTAACAGGGTTGAAGAGGTTTTACCAAACATCCCCTTTATGACTAAGTTGGCATGTTTCACTGTTGACTAAGCATTGGTTTCAACCTTACATGAAATCTTTGTGAAGTATGATTAAATTGGCATTCCACCTTCGGCAGCAATTTTGTCAGTGGGTCAAAAGCTTTTGAGCTTGAGAACTGAAAAACTATTCTAGACCCTTTTTTAAGCATAGAATGGATATTATATGACAGTCGGTTTGACATATATTGTAGGCAAGTAATGATTCTATCATAAAATGTAATAACTAGTTACTGCTTTGAGGTAACAGATTCAGGGACCACATAAGATTTTGCCACCAATGGCACAATGTCAAAACTGATTGCTCGATAAATCTATCAAACTGGTCGCTGCTATAATAGTATATACGGTCCAAATTTATTTTTATAATATTTCAGGTCAATTTCTTGAAAATGAAATTCACTTTCAAGTCCAGCAGAGTCTAAATATATGTCTCCCTCAATATGGCCCACCGATTTTCCATGAATCTTTTGCATTATGATTTCATAGAGGGACAGCCTTAAGCCACTGTGTAAGATCTCAAGGATTCACCATTAGTTATCAAAGGGTTGATCTGCATGACTTTGATTCACTTTATACTCGGAATTTTCCTTAGAGGTTGAGAAAGAAACTTGCATACTGCAATTACTCTCCAACATAACTAAGAATTAAAATAGTTCCCAAATTTTGCAGAAATGAAAAATAAATAAAAGGGGAAAAATGTCATATTTTTAAAGTCATGTTTTTGCAATTGCTAATGTCCCTCTCACTTCACTGTTTCAACATTTGAATACTTCTACTTAGTTGTGTGCAGTCCAAATGCCCAAAATAATAAAGCAAATGAGAAGCCTGACTGGCGAATGAGACAAAAATCTTATTGCGTCTGGGAGAGACAAAAAGAGACATTTATACATATAGAAAAAGAGGGAGAAGGAATAAAATTTCCTTTTGCCAACTTTGAGAAGATTTGACCCACGGGGAACAATGTCTGCTACAAAAACAGCACATTCTCGTAAAATAATAGCTGTTAATTGGCATTTAAAGTTCAACTAATTCACCTCTATTTCCGTTATATGGTTAGAGAGAGCTACTAATTTTGCAAGTATAGCAAGTCATGACTTTATATAATATAATGGCTTCTTCACAATAGATCATAATAGATCGAGATAAGGTTCTACATCCCTGCTAATAAGCAAATGCATTTTATATTATTACAGTATCATAACTAATTCTGTTACTCTAGACTTCACCTAGAACCTTGAAAATAAGAAGGTAAAGAGTGAATGTTCTGAAAAACACCATTTTTCTTGGTTAGTTAATTAGAAAAGTTGACAGTGAAGTTATGAGCATTTATATGGATAACTCTCAAATTCTACACCTCTTACGTCATTCGCAATCATTATTTTTTCTATGGAGATTGCGTCATTCATTCTTAATCTGAACGCATTCCACAAGAGTTTTTGAATTAATTATATTGGTATTTCTGTCATTGGTCCTTTGACACCTCTAAATCCAAGCTTCAAAGAAAGCTGAAGTCACCTATGAGAAATTTTCATGTATAATACCAAGAATAACAAATGAAAAATCACTCAGATTATTTAAAAATCCCAGAACATTCAAACTACTGACAAGAAACTGAGAAGGTACCACATGTTAAAGTAAGAAAGCGAACCTTGTGCCAGGATCAACCACCTTTAGCGCAGAATTGTTGTGAATTACGACCTCGGAAACTGGTGTCTTGATGGCCTTAGCCTGATCAGCCAGACACTCCTCTCTGGCCAAGAAAGCCACAATATCAAGGGAATTCAAGATGCCCACAAACCTCTGCTGCCGCGTTTCTGCATTCTCAATCACACTCTTCTGTGATCTCTTGTTCCACACTGGAATTCCTCCTTCCGAGGATTCCCCTATGGCCCGAATGGAAGCCTCCACTGTTTCTGTCTCTGCAAACTCAACCAGCTCAGGTTTTCCCACCGTCAGATCCCCCACCACATGGTACAAAAACACTGATGCCATTTCATGTAATTTTCCAACACTAATATTAGTAGTATGGGTTCTTGTTGTTTCAAGTTAGTCTGAGAGGATAGTGGTTTCTCTGTATGATCTGGAACCAAACAGATTGTATGTCTTGCTGTGCAGTGATAAAATTGATTTATATTAGGAGCAGGTGAGCGATCTGTAAAAGATCCAATCTTGAACTCAATTAAGAGATGACAAAAGGCATAGACTATAACAGAGAGTGAAGGAAGACAAGAAAAAGGTGAAAACGAGGAATGGGCAATAATCTGACAATAACAGCAATACTAATGGAAATGGCGTGAAAACAAGAACGAGAAGAACTGGGCGCGGACGTTAATACTACTATATTTAGAATAATTAAGATGGCCTAATAATTACTCTTTTGGGTTAATATTTTTCTGGCTTACACGGTGAAGCCGCCCCTGGAAATGCTATCCGTAGATGACAATCAGATTTGACTTGTTCTTGTATACACGAGGTGCATGTAGATGAATATTGATTCTTAAATAGCCAAGGGAAGACAGGATAAATATTGATCAAAAAGTAGCTTGTTTGATACAAATTAAAAAAAATTATCATGTTTCTGTTGAAATAAATATATCACCCTTCCAAATAAGAGTGTCAAATGCGTTGAGATGCCAAATGTTAACGATCCTACAAAAAGCTTGACATACTAAGTTTGAGTGTTTGACACACGAACTTGCAGCAACCTAAGTACGGAAAAACTTCGATAAATTAATAATTTCGCTTAAATGATAAAATTCTTTGGTTACTAATACAAATTAATAAATTTTTAATTTGACGATATGTTTTTCAATTTCCCCCTTTTCCAAAATATGCATCTAAAGTCTTGTTTGTCTTTGCACTCAAACCAAATTCAACTTAATCCCTAATTTTTTGCAATGCACATTCTGCATTTGACATATTTTTTTCATTTTGTACAAAGTAATTATTTAAGGTTACGACTATTTGAAATGCCTCATTTGAAGAAACAATTGGTAAAATACAACTATAACCGAGATCATGATCATCATTGATAAGTACATTGAGTATCTCTTGAATAATATCTTCATCAGTAGGAGATTTTATCACCGCGTCAGTTTCCCTGAAATAGTTTAAAATGTGTTTGACATCCATTACATTCTATAGCGTAGACCAAAAATAACTACATGCAATCCATTGATTTTTTTCATCTTAACTAACCTTTTGGTTCAACGTTAATATCTTCATCTCGCCAAATCTTATAGTACCGAAAATAATTTCAATAGTTGTTGTCTTTACATCATTGTTCCATACCACATTAATAAAATTAATAGCATTCATCATCTTGTCAAACCAACAAATGAACTCTTGGAAAAGTAACCAGTTATTGTTGCTTTCCTATTTTCCCGATAATGACAATTAAGATTCTCATATTTTCAACTAGGATTAGCAAACTTACCAATAATCCAAAGAGGTACTTTGTCTAAACAGTCGTCATTGCAACAAACAACAATTAATACTCTATAAATTAATAAATATTCATTTTATTGTTAAATTGATAATTATTCATTTGTCGATAAATTAATAACTTATAAAATAATAAATTTTCTTGGTCCCAATATTATTAATTCATAGAGGTTTTACTGTATGTCACTAGTCACGTTGAACTTGTGTAATTTTTTCTTAACATTATCTTGACCTGCATGGCCAATAAATTGAAGTTTTTAACTTTAAATTTGTTTAATTTTAAAAAAAAAATTGTATAAATTGAATTCTTCCTCGCCATAAATATGTCAGCAATTGTATGGATTGTGACAATGTGATGGGAAATTAAGAATAAAGATGTTCATATATAGAAAGGTGATATTTTTCCAAATCAAGTCAAAAGTTAAGGTACATAGCTTACTTTCCCTGCATTTGTGCGTTAACTAAACCCTTAGAAAATCTCATCTCTTTTTCCCCTTTGTCCTTCCAATTTTCCACTCAATATGCATAAATAAAGAAATGAACTGATACAAGAACTAAATCCTAGTCAAAGAAACAAGAGTGGGATTATATCTCATCAATCAATGGTACATCATCAGTATATCATTTCAGTTAGTTACAACTATACCTAACATGGTACTGTATCATTTTGCTTCTTACGAGGCACAACAAGGAGAGTGAGTTCATCTAATCAAGTAGGCATCACCACTAGTTCTATTTCAACTGGTTTCACCTTAACAATGTTATCCAACAAGGCCAAGATGACCGGAGTATAAACCAAAGCCTGAAAGAAGAATGATCAGACGGAACAAAATTGGGGATGGGGGAAGTCGGTGGACTGTATTGCCGGGCCATTCAAAGTTGTGAACAACACTTCGTCAAACTTGGAAACTCTGCCTAACTCCAATTCGCGGGGTGGGGGAAGGAATCTATCACGTCTCAATTGTCATAAAATATGACTTGAAATAAGAAGTTGGTTGAATCCACATTCCGCAAGTTGCCTCAATTCTACAACACATGTCTGAGCTAATATCTAATTGGTCCATCCAAGCTCCCAGATGCAAACTGAAAGTATCCAATTAAATTTTAAGCAAAAAGTAAAGAGGTTAATCAAGCATCTACAATTAACAAGTAAAAATGTCCTATCCCAAATATCTCATGCATATCATGAGTAATACTATTTAACATTTAGCCCCTGTTTGGTAGGGATTAAAATCGGTCAAAGTCAAAAAGTGAGAAAAGCGGTGGATAAAGTCGGGAGGATATCTAGATTTTGCAGAATTGAGTGGGACCCAAAAATCTATGATACAAAGAAACAGTGAAGTTAAAACAGGAGTGGTGTTATCATATCTCAAATTAGTTACTTATTCAATGTCATTTTAATGTTTCGGAAATTCTTATGCACATAATATTTAAGGAAACTGCACGATGGATTCCCATGAGAGAATTCAAACAATAATAGAAAGAAAATTAATAATTTTGATGAGGAGAATAATTAAATTTTACCTGCCGAACAATTGGATTTGTTGACGAGGAGAATTCATCAGTCATCCCTTGCCAAACAACCTTTCCTTCATGGAGAAATAACAGCCTACATATGGTCATAATTTCGGATGAGAAGAGTACCAAGAAGCATCCCAAATGACAGAGACCTTATTGTAAAATGAATGAACTTAAATGAAGTTCTAAAAACTAATGAGTACCTATCAACGGCTCTTCTAATTGTACTATGTTGATGAGTGACAACAACATAAGATGCAATCTTTCCAGGCTTCCCAAGTGCATCCTCGCCTTTCATATGAACAGAGCGGATGAGATCCTCAACTACAGTAGATGCAATTGGATCCAGTCCAGCAGTTGGTTCATCATACAGGAGCACCTGCTCAGATTTGAATGCAACTATCACCAGAGAGGCAAATGACCACCTTTCAATCAAATTTATCAGAGCTTAAAGAAAAGTACAATTTCAGATCAGAAGAGCTGTCATTGTTTAGTCTTTGTCCTGTCTAACCAGAGATTGCCCACCCCCACCACCGCCCCCTCTCTGGCGCTGTGTGTGTAGACCTATTTTAAGTATTATGCAGTTTCTATATTGACTAAAGATCTCCAAAATTCTGTCTACACCTATGATTGCATCTGCAATGTTCACCATGCATTTCTACAAGCCCCGTAACTTAAAAAAAAAGAAAAGAAAGAAAAGGATATCCCAAGGTAGGATTAAAATCAAAGTTTTGTTTAAACTCAATCAAGCTAGTCCATTTTATTGGCATTAACTCTATTGAAGTTAAAGAGAAAAGCGGTAGCAAAGAATATAGCAATTCCAATGTATGCTCAATACCAGGGCGGCAAGTAAGCTTTTGAGCTAGGTCGTACAAGCATCAGCTGCTCTTTGTCAAGCTAGATCTGAGCTCGAACAGGTACCGAGAAAGGAGAGTTGCTCATAACTCATAAGATTGCAAGTTATTTTATCATTTAACCGTTTGATAAGTAAGAGCTGACCATTCTGTAATATAGTTCCCTTTCAATGAATGTTTATTTTCAGTGGGAAAGCTAAATATCAGAAAAAAATTCCTCAGGCTTGAACTCAAAACAAGCTGAAATCATACTTGAACAAGGCTCAGTTCAATATCGAACTTTGATTTTACACTAAGATGTTAAATGCTTAGCGCGAAAAAGCTTGAACCTTGTTTGCTTTACTCTAGCTAGAAGTCAAAAAAATTATATCCTACTCTAGCTTGATCAAAAATTATATCCTACTTAATATATAAGTACATCAAGCATCTCTTAGTGAAGGAACTTTATAATGCATGCATTGTCTACGTCTTTCTTAAGACTTCTAACAGAGGAGAAGTTCATAACTTAGATTAAGGTTAGATTTATGCAGAAGTGTACTCCAAAACACCACTTAGTAATCAATATAACCAGGCATCCACTTGGAAAAATCAACTTTGATCACGCAAACACGATTTCTGAACTTACCATTTTCACTTTGATGCCAACATTAACTTGGTTCCACTTGTCAATTGATTTATGCAGTAAGCCATAAATGAAGCACACCAAAGTCATTCATTACATTTAAAGATAGCTTGATTTTCCAACAGACATAACAAGCACATTTATAAGGATCAATATTAACTGACAACTTGAATATTGATGCTTTTCCTTGGATCAATGCAAGTTAAAAGAGTTGCATGCAGAATCCGTAAAAAAGACCACATAAAACCCCAAAATAAGTTTGTCCAGATTAATAAAAATTAATTCATAAAATGGAAGACGTAATGTTTGATGCACGAAAGATTAATCCATATAAGAAGAAAACATAAAATAGCAGCCAGCCATAGATAACTATAGGCACAATAGAAAGAACATAGTAATGTACCTCAGGCTCTACTGTGTCCTTTGTGGTATCAAAGATTATGGAACGAGCTAAAGCAACTCTTTTTTTCATTCCACCAGACAATTCAGAGGGCAATCGGTCCTCAACTCCCTGAAACAAACATTTATTGGAACATTTAAAAAATAATAAAATGCAAGGATACATATATCCATATAAATTGCTCATGGACGAACTCTACTTAATAAGCATCTTCAGATAATTGTATCTGCTACAAAGCCAAAACAGGCCGGCTAATAGAAAACATAAAATTTCGCCCATTTATCAAATTTCCTATCCACCTATGTGCATGTCTTGTTGACTGAGGTTTAACCTCTTAAAACAGTTTTATGCTCCTAAGTCAAAAGCAATGCCTAAAAAAATTCCAGGAATCGATGTTTTAGCAGTAGGCAATGCAAAACCAAGTACTTCAGAAATGATTCACATTGTTCACTTAGGGAAGATAGTGTATTTTGCATTGCTTTTTATATGATTGCCATGGTACAATTATTTATCTGATGACTTGCCAGCGAACATTTGTAATTTGCACAAGTGCCCATGTAGCCACTCTCTTAATGCAGCAAATAAGTGTATGGTTCAGTATGCTAAATAAAGTTGTCTTGACAAAGGACGGTGGTTTTTGTAAACCTTCAATCCAACAGCAGCTAGAGTATCGGTGACAAGCTCTGCAATTTGATCCTCAGGCATAGTTGAATTCTCATATCTGTCACAGCAAAAAAGAGCAGATGCAAGACTTAGAAATATGAAAAATTTACAACATAATGGTAACTTGTTAAGAAACAAAGATCGATTAAAAATCTTAAAAGGATTCTCCATCATATCTTACAAAAGGAAACCAACATTTTCACGAACAGTTAAAGAATCAAACAGAGCTGCACTCTGAAAAACCTGTTACATTGCAAAGGAGATTTAATGAACCATTTGATATCATTATAATATGATAACTATGAATTATACACTTGATATAGCATACCAAACCTATTCGAAGACCAGATATTTCCTCATCACTGATCAAACCATGACGCCTTCTACCTCGAATCAAAACCTCTCCCTAATATTTCAACATAGTTCACAAAGATCTCAACATGAAGAAAGTAAATTTATATGAAAAGCAGAATGGTAAAAAGATATATCAATAGATAAGATATAGTTCTAAAATGAGAGACAATGAGAATTACCTTGTCTGGAGCAAGAAGCCCAGCCATGATCTTCAAGATTGTTGACTTACCAGTCCCAGAAGGCCCAATTATTCCAACAGCTTCCCCAAGCCTAATCTACAAATGGGCTAAAGTAAGACTAATACGTGATGTGAAGCTAAGAGATTAGGAATATTCCTAAGATAAATGGTGACGAAAATGAAATTTAAATCTTAAAACTCTAAAAGTGCATTATTATATGACTTGCCAATTATACACAACAAAGCAATGGGCATAGCTTGACGTCATCATGATTCATGTGATACACGTAGAAACTGAAAGGAACGCAGATGCACAAACATAGGCATTGAAGAGAGAGGGGTACAGGCTATCCATGATGTGCATAAATCAGAAATATATAGAATAACACATTTAATTCTACAATACACGTCGATAAAAATCTAGTTATTGGTTTGATTCCTGGAGAATATACTACTGAAGTTGAATTTCTACTTTTCTAGCAATGCTACATAACTGTTTCATGAAGCATAATACACAAGATTGAAACATTCAAACAATTGAACAATCAAAAGCAAAGAAAGTTCACCTTGAAGCTCACACCTCTTAAGATATGCTTTTCTCCAAATGACTTGTAGACATTCCTACATTCAATAAGCACAGGTGATTTATCCTCGAGCTCTTTTCCCACACTCAAATTCTCTGTTTCATGTGAACCCTGGAGAAGGAATACACAGATACATTGCCTCGTGAACTTACCGTAATGAATATGAACATAAGTACTATAAGCTCAACTACACAGATACATTGCCTCATGAGCTCACTGCAATTATTTGAACAGAAGCAATGTAAGCTCAATCAAATTCAACCTTTAGCAACTGTCATCCAAACACGAAGTCTGTTCTACAGGTTTCCCATTGACATCAAGATCAATTGTGAAGCAAACTAATGGCTAAAAATTAAATGAAAAACACGATTTGAGAAACTATTGAGTACAAAACAAAATGTCATATGAAGCAAAACTTAGATATCATCAGCGATCTGCCAGAATAAATACTAAAAAATGGCACCATCAAGTATAAACCTAATGGAAATTTGAGGACAAATCTAGGTCCGCAGAATGATAATCTAACAAAAAGTTCGGCAGAACTATTAATTTAAGAAGAAAATAAAAACTTGTTGACCCCAAATACTTCTCAAAAGCAAAACTAAATAATTAGATGACAAATGGATATAAAAAACTGAGAAAAAAAAATGAAATGCAACTGAATATGATCTATAGAAATATATCCTGATATCACAGCCGAAAATAACATTGCAAAATTATAAACCCTGCGATAGGTTTCAATTTCAAACTATTTTCTTCATAAATATCTACTCCCAGGACTCAATTCTACGCCTCCAAAGATGCATTTCTAAGCATTTTATTCAAACACAAAAATAAAAACAAAAATTGCAATCAAAGGAAGAACCTTTAGTTCTTACAGTGAATTTGGTGGGTGTGAGGTCCGCGATACAACTACAAGAGGAAATAATCTTTTTGAATCTTATTGGGTTTTGATTATCATCAACAAAGAATCCTGGAGGGGAGCGAAAAGACCAACAAGAGCCCTTGCCGCTATTGCATATGCCCTTTTTAAGAGTATGCTTGTATACAAACGAACCATTACCGGTACCAACTGATGAAAACATTGCTTTCACTAACAGACAATGCCAGTTGAGGGGGTTTCGAATCAAATGGGGCGTTTTTGAGGGCCACCCAGATCCAAGAAAATGGAAAATCAGATTCTTTAATCCAAATTGTTTCAAATTGTCAATCCCAGAATGTCTGCTTGTGAAGAGGGCAAATCCTACACGGGAAATTACATTGGGCTCTCCAATCTTAGATATTTATCAATTAGATCCTCAATCTAATAATTTGGTGATTGAAGTCCCCCAATGTTTCCCTTTTAGTCAGTAGGGTCCCTAACGGACAAATTTTTTGATTAAAAATTCATGTTTTACTAAAAACAATTTAGTCCAATGATTCTAGAAATCCATTTATATTTTACTTTTCATATCGAAACTCGTGTTAATTTTATTTTTATTGAATTAATTAGCATGAAGCATTGTTATCAAAATCAAATTGTCACAAGCGACTTGTCTACACAATTGATCCAAATTGGTCAAATCCAAGTGTTGTATTAAATTTTGACAATCAAATGTTTTGATCATGGTCAAAATGACCAATTTTTTGTACAAGAAAATAATATTGTTTCTAATATTTCATATTGCTAATCATTATATGTAAATTTACAAAATTCTAATAAAATGTTTCGCTTCTTATTAGATTAAGAGCTTGTTTGGTTTAGATTTTTTGGAGGAAAAATTGATTTTGAATAATGATATGATGGGAAATGTGTGGTTGAAAAAGAAGAAAAAATTATTGATGTGATGTAAAATATTATTTTATTGAAGAATGTGTGGTTAATTGATTTTGAATAGTGATATGATGGGAAATGTGTGGTTGAAAAAGAAGAAAAAATTATTGATGTGATGTAAAATATTATTTTATTGAAGAATGTGTGGTTGAAAAATGAGAATTGATTTACTGTAGAATTGGAGAATCCTAACCAAACAGACCCTAACTGCAGTAAGTGATAGTCCGTAGTTTAATTGTCAGAAAAAATACCTTGTCACGGTTTGACATACATTCTTGAAAAATATATTTTTTTTCAAAATTCATTCTCAACGCCACACATTCTTCAATAAAATAATATTTTTCATCACATCAATAATTTTTCCTTACTTTTTAACCACACATTTTCCATCATATCATTATTTAAAATACATTATTTTCTCAATAATATCTATTAAACATACCATTTATAACGTCACATCAATAATCTATAAAAATAATGCTACTTGCACAAAATTGTGTTATATGATGATTTACATACAAATGAGGTATAAAAAAGGGCGGGGAAGTTCTTTTTTACAAAAAACTTGTGTCAACATAAAAGCATAGAAATTAAATTTACAAATTTTCTTTTAAGAGGCTCTTTATGAACATATCTTCTTATTTCAAATATGAATCATGTTATTTATACAATTTGGTTGACAATCGTGTGAGTTGACATACATTATATCCATTTATTTGAAAAGCTGTATTATTTTTCCAACACATACATTGTCAACCAAGATGTACAACTTGATTACACAACTAGTTTAATTCTTCAAATATTTTCAACGACATTAATGATGTATGTAATCTCTAATAGTATGCCTATAATTTTTCTTTTAAGATGCTCTTTATTCGCATCATCTTCTTTTTCAAATACTTTCAATGTAATCAAAGATAAATGTAATCTCTAATAGTAACACTACAACGTCATCTTCTTTTTCAAATACTTTCAATTTCTTCAAAGATGTATATAATCTCTAATAGTATGCATACAAATTTTCTTTTAAGAGGCTCTTTATCAGCATCATACTCTTTTGAAATACTTTCAATATTGTTAGATATACATGCAATCTCTAATAGTATGCCTACCATGTATATGAACTCTAGAATCTGAAGTTGTTAGTTCTGAGCTTGTAATGGGGAAGGTTTCATTTTCAGTGGTTATGGAAGTACTCATCATGATCATCCTAATTTCCAATATTATGTTTGGTAAGCATTTCCTTTGTATCTATAGCCCATATTTCAATCAAAACTAAAATAAAACTTGCACGTGCTTAATGTGTGTGTGTGTGTACGAGGAAAAGTTCTAAGAAAAAATTATACTTGTAGAAGTGCCAACAACATATGCAAGCAGCAGATTAAGCTACAATAATGGGAAGGAGAGATCGAAGATAACCTTTTGCACGAAGAATGAAGACTGTATAGGATTTTGTTCATTCTTCAGGTTTGGGAAAAGCTGTGGTTGTGTTTTACCCAAACGAATTTGCTGTTGTAAAAAGACACCAACCTAAAAATTAGGAATATAGGATCTGCGAATTGAGAATAAGTGTTGAACAACACAACTCGAATCTTTCAATAATTTTCTCCTCAGACAATTGCACTATTTGTAACTTTCTGTTAAACTTTGGCACTTGTTTCTCCTACAAATTTCAAACGTTAAAAGCATAACCGTGGAAATATGTTGTTGAAGCTGAGAAAAATATATATTTAAGAGTCTTTCGAAATGAAAGGATCAATTTCTTAGGATTTGACTCACCGAGAAAAGCGACTATAAAAAATTTGGCACAGCCCCTCTTGTCGAGCCTAGTCTGTTATTGCCCATCTAAAGCTATGCACAAACGTCAAAACGCGTACACACCTCTTTTAGATGTAATTAAGCAAAAAGAAAGTAAATCTAAGATCTGTTTGATTACAAGAATGAAATTGGACTAAAAGATAATGAATTTCAAGAAATTGTTACCTAAAAATCGTTTTGCTGAGAATTGTCAATTAATTATGTTTGATTGACATAATTTTTCACCTAAAAAATATTGAAATTTTGGATCTTTTGACATTCATTTGACTTTATTTTTCATAAAAATTGTCCATTAAAGAATAGAATTTGTTACAATTGGGAATATAATTTATTTCCATTGCCCAAAATAAAAAAGTTGCCTAGAAAAAATTTTCCCACCAAAAACCAAGCAAATGTGGAAAACCAATTCCATGATAAATTTAGTCAATCAAACATGCAAAAATGTGAAAATAAAATTTAATTTCCATCTTCCATGGAAAAGAAAGCAAATCAAACCAGGCATAAGCATAAAATAGAGAGGANATAGAATTTGTTACAATTGGGAATATAATTTATTTCCATTGCCCAAAATAAAAAAGTTGCCTAGAAAAGATTTTCCCACCAAAAACCAAGCAAATGTGGAAAACCAATTCCATGATAAATTTAGTCAATCAAACATGCAAAAATGTGAAAATAAAATTTAATTTCCATCTTCCATGGAAAAGAAAGCAAATCAAACCAGGCATAAGCATAAAATAGAGAGGAAAAACCTACCATCATCCTCTCTTTACACAAAGAGGGCCTATTTACCAATCCGTATAAATGGAAAGTTGTGGCCCAAATGGAAGACATAAAACACAACTATGTCTTGATTCTTACTGCTGATTCCTCGTTCTTTAGAGCCAAGGAATACAAGCCATGATTTCGTACAATCATAATAGAAATAATTTCAACATTATAATTGGGTAAATTTCCACAGCGAAGACATGAACTCTTGAAAACTAATCAATCCAAGCCAGCAAATTCAACAGGCACTCTTACTAATCAAGCCAAGAAGAACATTACATGGACTAACTAAAACGATTTGACTTATAATACAGAAACCTAATCCATTCAAAACCACTGAAAGCTAAACACGAGATATCAAACCCAATTGTTCCTTTTCATCGATGTACAGAACCTTATCCATTCAAAACCACTGAAAGCTAAAACATGAGATATCAAACCCAATTGTTCCTTTTCATCAACAAGGTCCAAAGACAATAATTAACCAGAACCAATAGATCAGCAGCGGAAAAATTCACAGGTAGCGTGCACATCTTGTATGTCAAATTAAAACTGCATCTCTTCTATTGCCCCGGGAGTCCAAGCTCAGATTAGATCTGCCACATTCATAGGCATTTCATCGATCTGGGTACTGTAGTATTGCTCTATATCTCTTAAGATTTTAATATCATCACTTTTAACAAAGTTAATTGCAACACCCTGCACGTCATCATAAAATTAAGTAAAATACAAATAATTATCATAAAGGTAAATTCGACAATATAACACAGAGAAAGCAGATGTTACAAGTTAGATGTAAAACAAAATATGATAAAAATAAATCATTTAACCAGCTTCAGTTAATGATGATGTGTTGGAACTATAGCAGTTCATATCCAAATATCTGCATGTTGAAAGAAATACTATCTAGACGGCTTATTAGCACAAAGAGTCCCTACGTTTGGCCTTTGGTTTGCAAAACGTCCTTACGTTTCAAATATTTGCATTTTCATCCCTATTTTCATTGTGGAAAACGTCATTTTCATCAATTTTATCCAATTTCTCAATTAAACATTGTAAAATATATCCTCCTATTCAAATAAAACAAAATGAAAAGAAAAAAAATAAGGAATAAATTGCAATTATACTCCCATTTTATTTCAACAAACAAAAAAAATGCAAGCACAGTCTCTCTCTGAAAATGAAACTGGAAATTCCAGTTTTCAGTGTTTCTTTTCCTCGGCTTCTTTTCTTTCGATAGATTTAAGGGTTTTAGTCGTCATCTTTGAAGTATTTTATACACACTACTAATAAAGATTGGAACTTTGGAGTAAATTTACAGCGGATCAAAGTCTTAGGAGCCTTGAGCAAAGAGATCTGAAGAGAGAGCTTAAAGAATCAGCTTCTAAAACTTGGATTTAGGGCCTGTTTGGGCCTGATTTTAATCTAAGTCAAAATCAAACAATCAGTATCAACCACTTCTTTCATTGGTCCCACATCTTTTCAACCACACTTCAAAAACTTTTATCACAATCCACTTAAAATCTGATTTTAATCTACACCGAACACCCTCTTAATACAATTTTCAAAGTTCCACCAAACAATTATCTTCGTACCTGAAAAATCTAATAATTCTTTCGGTTCAAGATTGCTTCAGAAGTTTACAAAAATTGTAATTGATCGATAAAAATGGTGTTCTCAATGTCGAAACAAAGAACAAAAAAGCAAAGAAAATCCTTAACTAATCAAAATTGTAAAACCCAGTTCAGAAAAGACCTCAATTTTTATGGGATCTTATCTGAACTCACAGAAATTAAGGTGGAATTAGAGAATTCCACAAGAAATCCAAGACCCAGAACAAAAAAATAATAATAATCAGAAATCGTGCTTATATTCAAGAAATCAAAAGCCAACGGAGAAATTGATAATTAATCAAGGCCCTCGACTATAATGTTCATATATATAGAGGATATAATCTAGGGAAATCCAAATCCTAAGACCGAGTAAACAAATATAAACTGCAGCAATAAAGGTGGAGTAAGTAGAGTAAAGCAATCTTCACATGTTCAATGAGAAAATGGTGACGAAGGTGTTCGTGGCTGTGGGTTTTGCAAAAATTGATACGAGCTTTACACAGATTAAATTTTTATAAATTGGTACTGATATTCATTGTATTATTGAGAGTAGAATTGTTCTTTAAAACTGTGAAAACTGGAATTTGGGTTTTATTTCCAGAGAGAGACTTTGCATGTGTTTTTCTTGTTTGTTGAAGTAAAATGGGAGGGATTTTGGGGAAGAAAATGGTGTTGGAGGTGGCCGCAACTGTAGGTTTGGCAGCGGGTGGCTTTCCTGGGGATGGGAGAGGGAGAAGGGGAAGGGGAAGAAGATGATTTATTATATTTTTTTCATTTTTTTAATTTAATTATTTGGGACATATTTGTACTATTTTGAAGAAATTAGGAATATAATTGCAATTTATTCTTTATTTTTTCTTTTCGTTTTGTTTTATTTAAATAGAGGGTATATTTGTCATTTTACAATTTTTAATTGAGAAATTTGATAAAAAAAAATGATGAAAATAGGGATGAAAATGTAAAAATTTGAAACATAGGGACGTTATGCACACGAAAGGCCAAACATCTAGAACAACATTTAAAACTCATAATCGGACTCGAACAAAAACAATAATTGACTTGAAAACAATAGATTGTTAGTTTTTAGACGCTCCATGAAGAATTTCAACACCCAAAAATAGAAATGAAAGCATTAAAATTCAATAAATTGCACATTCAAAATTATTAACAGAAAATTAAGAAAAATAACATTTACAAATTCAAACTTATTAAACTTCGTACAGCGTAAAATAGAGTGCAGTTAGGGTTCTTAACACTTTTTTGCCAAGAAGTAAAGTGAACAAAAATGAGGAAACATCTGAATGTAATGCTATGTAACTTGAAAAATAAACATATAGAGAATCAAGCTGAAATATTAAAGGATTGAGCAAGTACCTTTCTTCCAAAACGGCCAGATCGTCCAATACGATGAATGTAAAGCTCCCGATTGTTCGGAAGGTCATAATTGATCACCAGGGAAACCTACAAAAATGAAATATGAAGATAGATAGATGAGATTATATTCCATCACACAACTCATCATACAACCATTTCTTTTTGTATCTCATTGCACATCTTGAGCACACACCTTTGCATGTAAAACAGAGAGAAAAAGAGGATTCAATCCACACGTTACCACATTGAAGAAAAATTGCCATTGTTCTATGTAATGAAGTTGTAAATTTCAGAAATCTAAACACAATTTACAACTCTTTTGCCAGATTTTTTGCCAGGACATAGACTAGAAATTTGAGAACAAAACAAGTAAAAGAAAAGTTTGTCATTGCACTATTCTTTGGAAACATTTAATATAAGGTTTCCGTGTTTATATTTGTGCATGTCCTATACTTCATATCCATATGAATTATTCATTTCAACTAAACTAGATCCCTTCCCAATAAATTATTAAACGAGTTAACATTTTCTCATAATTAGAAAAAAAAAATTCCAAAGAATAATATCCTTTCACATTCCAACATTTATAACTCTAACATCCATTTTAATATCACTTTCAACAAGATCCTTCAAAATATGACGTATTAGAGAGGAGATTTAAATGCATTTTGATAAACTTTGAAACTTTCTCTGTGCTTATATGCACTCACATTAGCTTGTATTATTGTGTGAGTTCAGACGTAAAGAAATTTCCAGCAAAATTCGTACAGAATCAGAATATCATATATGCTGTTAAAAAAGTGAAACTAAAACAAATGTTCACACATTATTCCAACTTCTGCAATAGTTCTTCCATATAATAGAAACCCCTGTCAATAGGAAAACCTCTATTCCTACTCACTACCTCTCTTTTTCACCTCAATGACTTCACATGAAATTGTACAAATTATCAATAAAATAAATAAGGAAGTAGGGATTTGCATTCTTTTTATGAACTTATTTTTCAGTTTCAGAATATATTCGGCCTTCTTTAATGCAGAGGTTTTGAATATATCAAGAAAAAATAAAATTTACTCATAAATATTTACTCTCTTTTTATAAGATTCCTTTTTTAGTTTTGAGATTATATTCAGGAGTTTTCATTGCATATATTAAATATAAATATAGCATGAGGCCTTATCTAACAACTAATATAGCCCTTGTTTGACACCCATTTTGTTTGAAGAATTTGTTTTATAATAGTGATTGTTGGAAGAATATATGGTTAAAAAGTAAGGAGAATTTTTGTGTTTATGTGTAAAATTATTTTATTGATAGAATGTGTGGTTGAAATGAAGAAAGAGAAAAAAAAATGAGACTGAGACTGAGAATAGAATGGGTGTCAAACGGGGGCATATTATATGAGTGAGGAAAAGATCCTTCTCTTTTGGTACCTAAAATGTATAAATATGGAAAAAAAAATATCTGTAAGAAAAAACAGTTTGACCCTCTTGAAATGAAAGAAATATGGGCGGCCAGAAGTATGGAAGCCAAATTAACCTGTTGAACATCCAGCCCCCTAGCCCAAACATCTGTGGTGATAAGAACCCGAGTCTGACCAGACCTAAACTCAGCCATAATTGCATCCCGTTCTTTCTGTGGCATGTCTCCATGCATAGACGAGACAGTAAAGTTATTCTCGCGCATTTTTGCTGTTAGCCAATCCACCTGTCACACGTAGAGAGCTATAACATAAAAATGCAAGGAAAATTGTTGACTACAACAATAATTACTGAAGTACTGTGATGCCAGCATCTATGACATCTTCATTATTGCATATCGATTTGAAATTTTGTTTTATTCTCCTTTACCAATTTTTCTTTTTGTTCCTTAGAAGAGCCGGTATTTCCTGTAGTTGCAGTTGATTAATGGTATTTCCAATAATATTTCTTGAAATGAGAATTGTGACACCAAAACTTGTTTGCAGTCTAATCATGTAAAACTACAAGTGCACCACACTCCCGCATCACTTAAATGCCTGCAATCATCATATATATCGATTCTTGATATTTTTGAACTGGAGAATTTACATGCAATACAGAAACTATGCACATTACGAAATACTAATGTGAGGGTAAATTTGTAGCGAAGCTATCGGAAAATTAAAACTGACTTCAACCCAAGGAGTCAGACTTCATATGGTCAGGTTCAGATCTATTAAAAAAGATGTGCACACCTGTCTGAACTTTTAGGGATTCATATGTAATATTTTAATCCCAAATTTATATTTGACGTAACCAAAATCTTTTACTTTGGTTCACAACAATCCAACTAAAAGACTACCCATCCTTTAAAACTTTTAATTTAGTACAAAACCATATCAAATCTTTCACATGATATGGCAGTGTCCCCTCATCAATTTTGAAGACTACAAAAGCTAAAAGCCTAAAACACTAGGACCTGTGCCCAACTCCATGTAACATAGGGAAAGATCATAAAGGGACTAAATTCTCTTAAGAATTCTGGATTGCAATGAGCAACTTATTTAGTACAGAAGATTAGTACTTCGGATGCAAAAGAGTGCATGATATTCCTTATTTACTTGCATAATCACGAAACAAGGTCTTGAGCTGTTTAATTCTGGTGTGTGTGTGTGTGTGTGTGTAATAGAATCAAATCAACGAACACCAGCCCAGGGGAAAGGGAGAGAGAGAGAGAGAGAGAGGATAACACGAATTACTGATGGTGTAAAAATGCGCTGCTAAGAAGATGGTTTCAAGATTTCAATTTATATTCTAACCATGGGACTTGTATCTTTCATAGTGAAATAACCAACATTAAATTAAACACTGAAAAAGGAGACAAATATAAGTTTGCACCTTACGCTTTGTGTTGCAAAAGATTACGGCCTGAGTTATGGTAAGGGTGTCGTACAGATCGCATAGAGTATCAAATTTCCATTCTTCTCTTTCTACTGCCACAAAAAATTGCTTAATGCCCTGTAACGATATAAAAGTTAATCAGCAAACAAAAAACGATACCAGAAGCTTTTTACATTTTGAAAAAAAAAAGGGATTAGCATTCCTTGCTTCTGATGTTTGTTAGAAAGTGTTATTTGACGGTTAATATTTCAGTAGGCCAAAAAAAAACAACACACCCCCCACCCCATGACCCCCACCCCAGAAAAAAAAAAAAAGAAAGATTAAGTGATCTGGAGAGAAATATTAATTATCTAAAAAGGCTCACCTCTAGGGTCAATTCATCACGTTTTACAAGGATACGGACAGGATCTGTCATGAATTTGCTTGTAATCTCTAGGATCTCATTAGGAAGAGTGGCGGAAATCAAGACAACCTGGATCATAATATACGCCATAAATATTCTGCAGGGGGAAACAGAAAATACAGGTCCGATTTGCAAAAAGCCACCACAGACGAATGCCCACAAGAAAAGATACACTAAATCACAGAGTAATATGCTCATTATCATTGTTATCAATCCATTACTGATTCAAAATACTTGGGCAAATTGCTTTGAATTTTAATCAAAATGCTTCTTACGATTCAACCAAGCCAATTGGTATTAGCATGAATTGTCATTAAAAACTATTTTATTTGTGCCTTGAGACTCTCTTCAGATGAACCTTTTATTAAACACTTCCAAACTTTCACATTACTGCCATTTGTCAAAGGTAACTCCTCAAGGCTAAGCTTCAGCAAACACTCATTTTCACGTATTTTCTGGACTCTTTAACCCGACTTCAGCTTTTTGGGCTATCTGTTTCATTGCCTAAAACATTTTATGGATTATTTTTTATTTTTTATTTTTTTGCCTTTACACAGAAGAGGAAGGGAAAATAGAAGAAAATATTGTAATGGAGGATGATAACAAAGAATGAAATATCACTGGATTATGATCATGATAGGGGAATCAAATATGTCGACGATTCTCTTAAAGACCTTATTAGTAGTGATGATATGGGAGACTTCCGGATAGTTTATACTTCCAATAGTATAGTAGATCAAAATTTTATTATGTAATTACTAATCTAATGACTTTTTATTTGCTGCTTTATTAATCTATTTTATATTTGCTTGCATATTAGACTTTTAATTTTGTTAATTTGTTTTATTGCATACTTTCAAGATGGTTATGGTTTATTATAAGCATATTTTGTGTTTTCATTATCCTTTGAATTATTTTACTGGCTTGTCCCTCCAACTGTGCATTTTTAAAAAATTGATATCATGAACCAATCATCTCAGAACCAGTAAAACTGTGTTCTACGAACTCAATTTTATACATTTTATCAAGTTTCTTAGCTAAAATAATCGTACAAAATTTCTTTCGGATCTTTAAGCTAGATTCCTAGCTTTTTAAAGCTTTACTTTATTTACGAGGATTTTCCATGAAAGTGAAATATATACTCTTGTAATATGATATAATGATGCGTAGCCCACATGCAAAGATTTGAACTGGTAATTTACCTTATTTGAATTTTCGTTAAAGATAAGAAAATTAATCTTCAATACTATCGTAAGCTCTATTTATAT
>CAIGRQ010140568.1:0-17748 GCA_903798375.1 Fraxinus sp. D2006-0159
CTTGCTTTGTGCAAAATCCATCCTTGCTTTATGCAAATTCTCCAGTCCAGCTCTGCCTTTGTGTGCCCGTGTCATCCTCCAAAAACTTGGTGTTGCCTTTGTGGTGTTGAATTAAGTTTTCTGAGCCTCAGGGGAATTCATTGTTCTTCAAATTTAGTTTCTTAATTTGATTTCCCTTTATTGTTAATTCCATAAACTAATTACTTTGATTTGTTCAATTGTACGTGGAATTAGACTCAACATCGTTGATTTAGGATTTAACGACTGAATGAAAACTAATTTAAAAAACAAATAATTGGATTTAGCTATTGAATGCTGAAATCCATTCCTAGATTCTTTTACATTTGGTTTCGAACAAAATATATGTAGACGACAAAATTTTATAATAAATATATTTCTCTTTCTTTTCATTTGCATAAACTTTTTAAATTTGTTGGAAAACTTATTGAATTCACAACCAAGAGATAAAAACGAGCAATAAGACATATTACAATGTTAATTTCTCTGAAGTGCTATTCGCCCCTCCTAATGAATGTACAATTTGCGATTGTGCAATTCGCTCCTCAAGATAGAATGAAACTGAATGGACGAATAGCGTTTTAGAGAATGAAGAATTTAAGTTTTTTACGAAATCAACGAAATAAAAATACTTAAAAAGACTTATTCGAATTTTGAAATGTCACAATTTTTCTAAATACATTTTCCCAAACATTACTCTTCTCAAAAATTATAATCGTGTCCCCTCAATTTCAAACACACAACATTTCTCAATTTACCAGTGGAAAAGCAATCATTTTATTAACTCATAATAGTCCAACTTATTCCTGCATAATTTCAGTACCATAAACCTTAATATAAAATCAGCCCAGAGAATTACATGAAGAACAAAGACAGTAGCAGCTTCCAACAAATTGATTCTGGGCTCACTTCGAAGGTGCACAAGGCGAATCTTCATATTTTCCTTCCCACCTGCAATTCAATTTGGTTGGAATAATGGGAATATCAGTTACCTTGCAGTGAATGTATTTTAAGGCAAGAATATTAAGGAAAAATTACAAGCATGCACCTCGAAGGGAGGCATACTAACCTAGAATCTTCTCTTATAGGAATCTTGAGCTCCCAATCCTCTTCAAATGGCTGGAATACGAGGTTCAGTTTTTCGGCTTCCACTTTCTCCAGAGTAGAGGGTTCCCACTGTAGTAAAGGGAGGAGTAGGAGAATAAGATTGTTATCATATGGAAATTTGAGTTGTGCTGTAAATTCCTTACATGGTGGAACGTTTCTAGTTTCAGTTTTAAAAAGTTAACAGCACGAAGCCACGAACTACTTGAGACAAATAAAAAGACAAAAACGTTTCACACTAGTGATTTTCATTAGCCACGCAAATTAACCCAGCCTAGTTTCAAACATGAAATGCTCCAATTTGGAACAAGGGCATGTAAACATGCACAGAAGCCTGCAGGCGCGCTTATTCACAGAGAGAGAGAGAGAGAGAGAGAGAGAGAGAGTACTTTGGGAGAGTTATCCTTGTCAACTGTGGCAGCTCTGATACCCTAAGGAAAGATTAAAATGGCCCATTTAGAGAGAGAATAAGAACTCCCTGAAATTGAACTGTGCATCCCAATTGGTAAAAAAGGTAAATTTGTTTCTATATTACCTCATAGACATCACCGGATATCACGGTCCGAAGAATATTCATTGTGAGCCTAAACTCTTTCTTTAGGCATTCCGACAGCGTTTGTTTCCTTGCTTCACGAATCTGGAAGTATTTAAAAAGCAACATTGCGGACAAGAGTCAGGGAAAAAATTTACGCTCCAAAGGCGAAGACTAGTAGGCGGCCTAGAAATTAACGTAGAATGAGAAGAAATAGTTTATAACAATCAATAATCCAAACTAATTATTATATGTAATACAAAATCAACAAAAAACACTAATCCTCGTTTCTTACGAGAAATACATAAGCTACATGAATCCCTTTCTATAACTTTATTCGATCAACCACTACATCTACCAAAAGATCTGATGAAATCAATTTTTTTGCAACCATACCAAATCATGTTTAATTTTGGATAGCTTATTCTACTGGTATCACATTGCTCTTCTGAACAGTAATCTCTATAGCTTTAAGCAAAGACAAGCATGAATCGCCTAAACTGCCATCCCCCCTTAATCTATCCTCAATTGATGCTCATGTGCCCTTCTTTCTTCGTTAATATATATTAGTAATAGTCACTCTCCTGTTAAGACATCCTCGCCTATGCTACTTTTGTTTAAGATCAAGAATAACTAAGGGAAAAACAAACAGTATGTACCTCGTGTTCCCCAATATATAATCTTTGGATCTGCTACAGTGTGTTAATTAAAAAAAAAAAAAACCCTAATTTCTTCAGCTTGAATAAAAATGATTGGATACTACAATACATCGCAAGTACTTTCAAAATAACAAAGTACATATTATTTCTGCAGAAGCAAAGAATGGAATTAGAAAAATCCTTACCGACTGAAATGTTATCTTTAACGCAGTTGGTGATGATCTCTTTATATCCTGAAGGATTGCTGTCATCCATTCATTTCCTTCTTGGGTTGCCTCAGCTTCCTGAATAAAAGTACCAAACAAAATGTGAATCTCCTAGGACAAATAAAGCACTATTACACGCTTCCCTCCAATAGAAATCACTGACAATTGATGATATGATATCCTCCACAGTCTCCTTGGAAAAACACTCATCCATTGTTGCCCTCCTGCGTGAAAACTTAAAACACGTAAATCCTGTTAACTTTTAAAACATAGCAAATGTACTTCCATTAATTACACATTACTTGTTTAGGACACTTCCTTCGTCGATCTGACTATTTCCAGAGAATTCCTCGATGACAGATTTGACAGCATTCTCTTCCCCACTATTCAAGCTTATCAGACGCCTCTCTAGCTCAGGTAATTTCTAGTGCATAAAAAATGTCATATACGAAATTAATAAGCCATATATTTATGAAAAATAGTATCCAAAAGTCTCTAAATTTCATGTGGCCGACATGTTTCAAGGTCCATCCAGATGTGATTAAACGAAAATTATAAAGATCGGTAAAACTTGCATCTATTTGTCACAGTCAGTAGCAGGAAAGAGAGAAAAAATTCTTACTTAAAACTAAACAAGAACATCAAAATCGCTGTCAAAAGTTCGGAGTGTATAATAGGAAATGAAATGACATAAGCCACTGTAACAGCCAAAATTCAGAGTGATAGAGCGAGGACGTGATGAAACAAAATATTGACTGCCCGTAGATGCCTAGTGAAAGAAACTACACTTCTGTTCTCCACACAAATCTTTATAATCTGATACACACAATATATGGCGGACAGTTCCTAGAAATTCAGGACAAGATTTACCCTTGTTTTTCATTATCTCTTGAGGCATACAAGCACACCGAATCGAAAACTTTGGACATACATACATGCAGATAAATTATTTCAACTCTCATAACATATGCAATGAATTCAAAAAGAAGAAACTGTTTAACTCATAACATGGCAATGAATTCATATCTAAAAAAAGAAATTCAAAACATGTAACACAGGTAATTGAGGATATAAATTCAGACTTTGAACCCCAAAAACATGACTGTGTGAATGCATGTGCACGATTTTCCTTGGAAGTAGTCATCAGCATCTAAGATACCATCATATTACCTCAGACGGGACAAAATGAGTAGCAAGTCCAGCTGCAACTAATTCTTTACCATTCAGCCTTGCCCCAGTTAAGCCCAAATATTCCCCTGCATACGTGTTTATGGCACAAGCCAGTTTTTGGTTACTCTCTGATAGTGTGTGAGAAAGAACTAAGAAGGCATCTTGATGGAGAATAAACAGAAGTAAATGAATTTTTCCTTGATATTTATTACCTAGATGCCCAGGGAGGCGGGAAAGAATATATGAAAAGCCACAGTCAGTATGGAAGCCTATACTTGCTTCAGGAGTCGCAAAAACCTAGCATAAAATATTGATGAGATGCACCTCGGAAGGCATAGTAGATTGATTGCAGACTAGAATAGCCTTTTAGACCCAAAGATCAAAATCCAAATAAAAGCAAGAAGTATCAGTACTAACAGTCTTTTCCGTCACAACAGAGAATTTCATCGGAACCATCAAGGATGCACCTCCACCCATAGAAATTCCATGAACTAGAGCAACCTGACAAGGTCAATACAGATAGTAGATCTCAGCAAGGACTGTAAATTGTCAGGAATATTTGATTCCCTTTTGTGTAAAGATTGCAAGTCACTGATGTATGTTACTATCATACCTGTGTTTTCTGATATGTATGGACGTGGTAACAAAGCCAATACATTCTATAAACCACTTCAAGACATGAATCCTCTGAGAAATAAAATAATAGATTGCTAAGGGAACTTTTTCAGTGAAAAACAGATCAAGTTCTAGTACTGTAAGTTACTTACTCGATGTCCTTCCATCATAGAACATTTTCAAATCCCCACCAGCAGAAAAAGCACGTCCAGCTCCCTAAGAAAACATGAGCAACTTACATTTAAACTTCTGAGGAAATTCTAGACAAAAAAGCAAAAATGCTACTAATCAATTATCGAATTTCATAATATGAGTAATAGCTTCGAATTATACCTTGATTAGTATGAGTTCTGCATCATCATCTTTTTCCCATTTTTCCAGGTACTCTGCTAGCAAAGCAACCTGGTCAAAGAATACTGAGTCTGATATGTCCCTTCATCACAGAAACAAAAACAATAACTGTACAATATGGAGCCTATTCCTTCAACATACCACTTTAGATGAAATTACATTCAATCGCCGGGGCTGGTTCAAGGTGATCGATCTCACATGGCCAATTTCCTCACCAAGAACAACCTGAAGGAATGATTTAGCCAACCGGCAGGCATTTATATAAGAGGCATCATTCAATTGGTACTTGCTGAAAGAAAATGCAACAGCATGCAAAAGATTTCGAGAGTTACCAATTTGTTTCCTCCAACATTCTGAGAAACAGAAATTTAGACTGAAAATTACCTGTTCATCCGAGGTTGTAACCTCTTTTGCCATTAGAATAGTAATCACTTTAGCCCAAGATTCCCAAGATTTTACAAGCAAAACTACAATCAGCCAACGAAAGAATGTTAAATGAAAGTAGCAAACAAAAATGGAAAACAGGAATAGATTAGATAAGCCAGAGATTGTCTTCAGGTAAAAATGATTGCATTTATGTCACCCATATTAATTCATATTTTTTGAATTTTGAAACAATAAAATCTATAAAATATACTCACGGCAAAACTAAAACAAAATAAAATGATCCCATATAATTTCATACAAATAATGAACAAAAACAGAATAAAAAAGATTGAATCTTTAACAGATTAAGCAAAACAAGAAACTTGCAAAAAATTGAAATGGGATTCTACCCATGAAGAAGATGTTTCACTTTCTTGAAAATAAAATGGGAATCTAATGAGCAATGAGGAACGGAAAATCAAGTTCAAGTAATCTAGGAGACAAAGAGACAGGGCAAGAAGTTCACTTACAAGAACAGGAGAGTTTGATTATCTTCAGTGACAAAACCAGAGAGAGGAGACTAGGTTAAAAGAAAATTTTAATTGCCGGAGAAAGGTGTGAGTTGCAGTGGGGGTGGGTGGTGAGTTTGGTTGGTGAATTGGTAGGTTGTAGTCCCTTTCTTGGAGAGAGATACATAAGGGTGTTTGGTGGGCAGGGGTGTTCGACACCCAGTAGAAAAATGTGTTTTTAAATAGTGATTGATGGGAGAATGTATGGTTAAAAAGTAAGGAGAATTTTTAGATTTATTTGTAACATTATTTTATTGATAAAATGTGTAGTTGAAATGAAGAAATGAAAAAAAAAATGAGAATGAGAATGAGTGTCAAACGAAGGCTAAATTAGATTTTAGTAGATTGTGATGGAAAATTTTGAAATATAGGTTGAAAAATTGTGGGATTCATAAAAGATGTGGTTAATATTGATTGTTTGACTTTGACTTAGATTAAAATCAGATTTTAATCTAAACAAACAAGCTCTATATCATTCTATATGTACTTTTTTTGACACGTAGCAATACACCGACAAACAATTTTTCCATCCATTCAATTGTTGACAACATTTGTAATATCAACAATAATGTACCGAAAGAAAATAGTGTACAAATAGCATTGTTCAAGATATGTTCATAATTTCCCCTACCCCACCTACCTACTTCAAGTCCTGGGTTGACAATCGTATTTTTTAAACTCTTTTTTTATCCGATTATTTTCAATCATATAATAAAATATTTTACACGTAAATTTAAATTTTTCTTACTTTTTAATCAATCATTTTTATAAAAAATACTGCTCAAAACTCTTTCTTCCAAAAGTGTAATAGTCAAACGTGGGTTAAATGTATGTAGATAGGGAATTGTTATGACCTTGTATGCTTGGTGTTGGTGGAGTGTCCAACTTCGGTATTAGCAAATTTTCAAATGCCAAATCAATGCACCTGGAGGCTGGAATGACTGTGGAGCGTGTACAACCTTGAAAATCGAACCCAAATTAGGAGTGGGCTTGGCCCAATTATGCAAATTTTAGAATGTGAAAATCACATTAGATTTGACTTTTCAAAGTCGTAGTTCAAAAATCAAATAATAAATTTATTTAATCATAAATCGTGTGTTAATTTAACTACTAATATTACCCTATCCCAATCCAATTTAATCTCAATCCTTAAAATTCATTTCTCTCCATCTTCTCCTCTCGCACTCTCTCCACCTAACCCACACATTAGGCGTCGTCGCACCTACTGTCGGAGACCACTGTCGAGCTTCCATTGTGATGATAACAATAACTTCATCTATGTTAGTGGACGATTCCAAGCCATTACTAATGATCGTCATATCCATTCCTGAACTCCGATTCACAATGCTACGGTAAGCTACCGCCGATAAAATATGCATCAACATATTCGCTTGTTTACCAGTGACCACAAAAACAATTCATTCATGCATGTAACGAGGTACAAGTTAGGACAACATATTTACTTCTTTACAAAAAAAATGATCATGGTCTGTGGGGCTGGGGGTGGGGTGGACCAAATATTTGGTTATTTGTGATCAACTATTTAATCGTGACCTAAAAACTCAATAATTTGTAACTTAAAAATACTTTGTGACCAACTAATTTGAAAATATGTGACTATTAAATAAGTTGTGGCTTATAAAATTTGTGATTTGTGACCAATAAATAAATTTAGTGAATTATTATATTTTCGATTTATGATCGAAAAATAATTTATGACCAATTAACGTGATAAAATGTAACAAATAAATAAGTTGTGCGATATAAGTATGTAATTGTAACCATTAATTGTATAATTGTGATTTTAATATATTTAATTAATAAAATATTTTTAATTATTTAGTTATTACTTGAGTTGAAATTAAGACTTACTGTCTGAATTTTGAATTGGCATATATTTTACACCTCATTTTTGAATTTTTCCCGTTAAGAAATGGATTTATTAATTTCATATCTAACTATAGACCGGAATCGGAACCGGAACCGGAACCGGAACCGGAACTGAACCAATCAATTCTTTATATTGAAAATTTACAAAAATAAAGTATGAAATCACTTGTCAAATTAAGTCTCTGTTTAATACACATTAATATTTACATTTTCATTCTTCAACTTATTTTCAACCACACATTCTTTAATAAAATAATATTTTTCATCACATCAATAGTTTTTCCTTTTTTTTTTTCAACCACACATTGTCAATTAATCTACTATTTCAAAATACATTCTTTCAAAATAATGTGGCTCAACCACACCCTAAAAATAGATAAAAATAGAGTTGAAATAACTTATCGTTCTCATAATCTAATAATATAAAAAACAATTAACATACATTCAAAGGCTCAAGATCAATCAATAAGGGCATAAAAAGTAATAAACTATTAAACACAATATAAACTCTAAAATCTGGATAAAAAATTAATTCTTAAGAAAATTTACACAACAACATATATTAAAAAATGCATAGAGTATTTATAACTTGATTATCTTTATTAATCTTCAAGGAGAAAATCTTGATTTTGATGATCGACAACTTTGAAAACAATGAGAAATTTGAGTTCTTTGTGAAAAATTGAACTAAAAATACTATTTCTTTTCTATTGGAATTGTATTAAAGCTATGAATTTTTGTAAAGTGCTTATATAACTATTTAAATTTAAATGTTGATTAGTCATAAGCTTTGACGTAAAATAAAGAAGATACATGTGAAAAGTGAAACTTTGGTTTGATATAATTTTAAGGTCTAGTGTTCACTACTGATTCTTAAAGTAATATCGAGAATCGAATCGAATTGATCTATTCTCAATGAATGGTCCCAAAATTGATTCATTTAATAAACGAACGGGAGCCAAATCGGCCGACTCCAATCCGGTTCCAAGAAATGCCCACCACGATCATCAAGCCTACAAATAATAAGATTAGTTACGGGTTTAAATAAGACTTGGCCTATGTTTGACTAATGTTTATAAACAATCAAATCAGTGAAATCACTTTTGATTTAGGCAATTCTTGGAATCCAAAAGTTTCTTTTCATTGTTGAAGGTAAAAGAATGATAACTCTTGGTCCTAGATGGATTGTTCAATTGGATACAGTGACTGCACGTTCTGGGGTTTTGTTTGAAATGAATTTTGGGCGAAGATCACGGGATTCATGGATGATTAGAAAACTTTAAGAATGATACACAGAGAAACTGATATTATACTAAAATTGTGGCTAGATTTTTCGCCATTACCGCCTATTCGTTCAGAAGGAATGAAACCGGATGTTTGAAAGTGAATTAATGTATGCAAGCCGCTCAAACCAACCAAATATTCTCCTGATTCATTTTTTAGTATAGAAATAGACGACATTGAATGTGCTTGAAATCGACTCCCAGAGTAGATAAGCTCTCGTAGGTACCATTTTACCGAGAAACTACACATTTAGGAGCTCAAAGAGGAGTTGTAGAATTGATGATACGAACCCCTATTTCACGACCATTATTTGAAAACTCATTTTTAACCACAAATTCACACAATAAAATATTATGCACGTAAATTCAAAAAATTTCCTTACTTTTTAACCACACGTTCTTCTAAAAATCATTATTCAAAACATTATTTATTATTGGGGAAGGTTTATAGAGGATGACCTACAACTTGGACATTTACCTCTGATGACTTGGAGCTTGTCCTGCTACAGCTGGTAGAGAAGCTTAAAACGTTGTTGATCGACCATTCAAATTGAAATAAGATTCAGGCAGACACAATAAATTATCAAAATCGTGTGACGTAAGCAATCTAAAGCAGTGTTTGAGAGTACGATTTATGTCACGTTAGAGGTAAAGGGAGTGAAGTTCTGAACATATAACAGGTTTCCAGTTAAATTGGATGTAACCCGTTAAAACAATGCATGAGTCTCATAGTTTTTGGATAAAACATCAGTTCATAAAACAAAACACCTCAATTCTATACCTAAATCTACATATTCGGCTTTCAAAATGCCTACTGCATCTGAAGTTTAAAGTTATCCAAGAAAACAGGTAGTTATTACTGCATTTTATTTAGCCATGTTCCTCCATTTATCCTTAAGATCAGCTGGAGTACGAGTTCCATGAAACACATGACGACCAAATTCCAAGACCTTCCTCCAAGGAATATTTTTGTTTGCCTGGGATGAGAATTTCTCTACTCCTTCCTGTGAACACAAAAATAAAGTTCAACACCAAAGAAATATATAACCTATGGACCATGCTATGGTGCCCAAATCTTTCACATAATGGTTCACCGAATTGACACTTGGTCTCTCCCTATTGGTGGGGTGTCGGGTGGGCCCGACACCCCACCAATAGGGGGAGACCAAGTGTCAATTCGGTGAACCATTATGTGAAAAGTTATGGCAAAGTAGCAAAATCCATAACCTATTACCTACTCATTTGGCATTATGGTGTAATAGGCCATAAGCCTTTGACAGAAAGTGATACTTGAGATGTTACATGTCCCGATTAAAGAACTTTTGGTCAAGTGTTCTGCATGCCAAAAAGCATGTCAATTATGAAGCATGAAATAGAGTGATAACGGGATGTAAGCTGTAACCCATGCAAGACATTTTTCCCTCAGACCTTCATGATCTGATAACTGGAAAATATGTTAAATATTAAAAAATCACAATATTTGTATACATGGTCGATCATGAAAGAGGAAGAGGACAAGGTAACAAACGAAGCCTTTTCTTTATATGATTATTTTTTTACTAATTTCCCCGACTCACTTCTGACTTCTAATTCGTCCCCCCCAAAAAAATCTGTAGATCTCCTTCAATTCTCTTCCGAAGGAATGCAAGTTTCTTATAACGAAGCACAGAAGCGTGCACAATAAAAGGCAGGGAACAACTTACATCAACAAGGGAATTTCATAAAAGTTCGGATGAACACAGATTCACATGCACACTCCATTAAGTATAAGGAGCACAATTAAAACTACGAGGGTGATAAGATGAACACCAATGTATGGTGCAGCTCTTTTCTTCAGGGAGAGGTGGCTTTTCAAATTATAAGCTGAGTGCAGTCGCATGGCGAGCAATGAAGAGTGTTGGTTTTCAATCAATAGAAAAACCAATTAAAATAGTCCAATACATTAACCAAGAATTTACATAATAAAAAGACAATATGGAAGTAAAATTACAGATGATACCAAATGGAATATAACTGAGTTAAGTCCAAAAACTTGTACCTGAAGCATTTCCTGCTCTTCCTCTGTCCATAGCAATTTCTTGCGTCTATCGTTGCGAAAAGGATCTTTAGGACTGCATAGAATGGAAGGAAAGTCGAACACTCACACTCGCCCATAATAAAACCTATTTATAGACATGAATTTAAGAACATTCTTGAGCAGATTGATTTACTCACGATTTGGCTGAGGGCAGTTCAAGGAGTCTTGAGCTGCTGGAGGCATTAATATTACCATGTTTCACTGTGTTGAATCCCAGATCAGAAGATGACCTCCGAGATGATCTCCTTGGAAAATCAACGTCTGGAGACTGTTTTTTATTCATCTCACTTCGTTTAACATCTTTACTTCCTGTTGAAATAACCTCAGACTCTCTGCATATTGATTTATTAGTTTCAACTCTCTTCGATTTTGAATGCGCCCGAACTAAGGGGACATCATCAGTGGAAGCTGCAGAAGTTTCCTGTTCCTCGTCCTGCATCTTTTCTTCTTCTGCACTGCTGATTCTCTGTTCTTCTTGCATCTCAATGTTAACTTTACCATTTTTCATAGAGTTGAAAGAAGATGACCTCCGAGATGATCTCCTTGGAAAATTAACGCCTGGAGACTGTTTTTTATTCATCTCACTTCGTTTGACACCTTTACTTCGCATTGAAATAACCTCAGACTCTCTGCTTACTGACTTATTAGTTTCCACTCCTCTCTTCGATTTTGAATGAGCCCACACTAAGGGGACCTCATCACTGTACCTCGCAGAAGTTTCCTGTTCCTCGTCCTGCAGCTTTTCTTCTTCTGCACTGCTGATTCTCCGTTCTTCTTGCATCTCAATGTTATCTGGTTTTCTTCTGGATGGAATTACTGTTTCTTGCACTTCAGTGCTATCTTTCACGTGGGAATCTTCTTTGTAACCTTCAGAGCTACCACTCAATACATCATTTTGGTTGTCTGACCTTGAAGCATCAGCACCTTTAGATGGTGAAGGAGACTGTACTTTATTCATATCACTTCGTTTGACACGCTTGCTTCGCATTGAAATGACTTCAGACTCCCCGCATGTTATATTTTTCGTTTTGACTCCTCTCTTAGCTCTTGAATGCGCTCGCACTAAGGGAACTTCACCAGTGGGTGCTGCTGAAATTTCCTGTATCTCTTCCTGCATCTTTTCTTCTTCTGCACTGCCAATTCTCTGTCCTCGCCTTTCAATGTAATCCAGTTTTCTTCTGGATGGAAAACTTGTCTCTTGTACTTCAGTGCTATCCTTCATGTGGGCATCTTCTTTATGACCTTCAGAGCTACCAGCCAATTCATCATTTTGGCTGTCCAATATTGAAGCATCAGCTCCATTGTATGGCGAAGGGATTCCAGCGGGCACAGCTGAAACTTGTTGTACATCTTCCTGCATCTTTTCTTCGTCTGCACTGCCAATTCTCTGTCCTTGCCTTTCAGTGTTATCCAGTTCTCTTCTGGATGGAATTGTTGTTTCTTGTACTTCAGTGCTTTCATTCATGTGGGCATCTTCTTTATGACCTTCAGAGCTACCAGTCAATTCATCATTTTGTCTGTCTAATACTGAAGCATCAGCTCCTTTGTATGGTGAAGGGCTTCTAGTACATTCATGAAAGATCCCTTTGGCTTGCGGTTCTTCCTCAAGTTGAATAGGTTGAGTGTAAACAACATCAGTGTCCTTATTACTATTGCAGCAAATTGTCATTTTTTCGTTTCCATTAAGTCTTTTTACTTCAGCTCTCTCCTTTTTTCCCCCCTGTTTGGCACCACCTATCATTTCTTTATCAAGAAAGATTGACAAAGCCTTCTCTTTAGACATAGCATTCTTCCATGCCTGAGATTTTTCTGCAACAGCTTTCCTGTACAAACAATAGGGGCAATAGAAGAGGCCCCTTCCATCAAATCTAGCTGAAGAGCCCATGCAATTTTCATGAACAGCTATAGGACAGCCATTTTCACTACAAACTAACAGTTTCCCACCTTCATCACAATTTATGCATAACTCTCTTTCTGACCAATCCATTCCCAGAATTCTTCTAGATCATTCCTCGAGTTCTTAGAACTTTTTGAAGCCAACAATTTTCTTTGTCGTTAATGGATACACTCTCCATCATTGTCCACAATCACCTCACCACAGACTAATGGCACTGGCACTGGCACTGGCACTCGCACGTGAGCCGTTCTCACTCGCAAAAGGTCTGAAAACCATTTTGAGAATAACCAGAGTTTACATCAGAAGCATCGCTGAGATGTATTACTCTACATTAATAGACTGGGATCTTCCTTCCCTCATTTTAAATCATATTTTAGCAATTATAAGAGTGAAAATGCGAAGTTTGACTGGCAACTAGAATCAGAATCAGTAAAAGAAAATGTATTAAATGCCAATACTAGAAACATGAACAGAAGAACATCAATAAAACAAATAGACCGTCAGACAGCAGAAAATGGAAAACTGTAGAAGACAATATGTTACTATCTCAGCTCCATAAAACATAAGTCTGACCTGGTCCCTTCTAGTATAGATATCCAAATAGAGGGTCCAGAACTTACCATTCAACTACTATTTACGAAAGCCATTTTTTCTAGTTTTAATTATTAAGCTTGGACTTCATATTTGGCCAAACATATTCAGAATTCAAGTGTAGCTTTTTCCTAATTCCAATCAAATCAGGGCAGAGCCACCTGAGGTCTAGTGGGAGCAATTGCCCCCCCACTGGATATTGGTCCTGGGTATTTCACCTATTAGAGTGCCGGCCGGTTCTAAAGGCAAGGAGAAAACCATAGACACATCAAAAATTCAGGAGAAAACGCTGTTACTAGAGGAAGATTACCGTCGAGAAACAACTATTTTGGAAAAAAAAATAAAATAAATTCTAAGGAGCTAGATGACGAGAATCTTAGATCGAGGCTGGTGTTGAAATAAAATCGTTCACGACAATCATATCGAGTGCGAAATCTCAACATATAAAGCCCGTTTTTATACAACTAAATCTGAAACTACCTTCCAATTTTGGTGATGTAGAAGTTGAGAAAAGCAAGATCCGCTTGTGCCCCTCCTGTTGCTCTATCAATAAGATTTAAACGGGCATGGTTATATATACAGTGTAACAGGATTGGTTCTATGGGGGTTCTAATAGAGATTTGAACCGCACTACTTGGAAATGGCCATGTGGGCCCTGTCAGACCCCAGCCAATAGGAAGGCGCCACATCATCCCCTGATGTTGGACCCATGGGATCCTGAGCCCCCGTTGAATTAGACTGAGGGTGTGTTTGAACCCCATTATTTTGAAAGAATGTATTGTGAAGTATTAGGTTGATAGAGAATGTGTAATTGAAAAAAAAAAAAAAATTTATTTATGTGATGAAAAATATGTGATTGAAAATGAGTAGAAAAATGATAATAAAAATTTTAATGTGTACCAAACAGAGACTAAACGAAATTTTAACCAGTGAATATGTGATTAAAAAATTAAAAAAGTAGGAAAAGTACAAAATATTTTATTGTGGGGTTGTTTGAACATTTTTTCCCCAAAAAATGCATTTTGCGATAGTGATATGATGAAGAATATATAATTAAAAAATAATAAAAAATTTGAATTTATGTGTAATATTATTTTATTGAAAATTTTGTGATTCAAATGTGGTCAAGTCACTGTTCAAAAATGCATTTTGATAAAAATAGGGTTCAAACAAAGGCTCTATATACCCTGTTTGGTGCATTTTTCGAGAAAATATTATTTTGAGTTGATTTTTTATAAAATGTGTGATTAAAAAATAAGAAAAATTTTTGAATTACATGTATATTGTTTTATTGGGGAATCTATGATTAAAAATGAATGTGTACAAAAAAGAGTTTTGAAATAATGTGAGACAAATAACGACGTAAATATATAATTGAAAATGAATATGAAAATAAAGAATTTTGAAATAATAATTATCAAACATCAACTTCTTTCATTCGACCACAACACTACAAGAGAGTGACTATATGGCTTGAGCAAGGATTAAATATGTATTATCTTAATCCTCATTTTTTTAAATTTATTTTTCCTCGAGCATATTTTAAATTACACATTCTTTCAATAAAATAATTTTACACGTAAATTTTAAATAAAAAAATCTATTTTTTAACTACACATTCTCGAAAAATTTAGTATTACAAAATCTATATTCCAAAAAATTAGAACCCAAACAAACCCTTATTACAACGAACAATGCTGCAGCACGTACGGAAAATGCAACCACATAATTCATATAGAAAAGACACGATAGGGGGGAATGGGTGTTTTTTTTCCTTCAATATTTTACAGATTTTGCTATTCAACCATAAGAATTGACATAGGGGGTGGTCATGATGATTGACATAAGGGGTGGCCATGTGGCCATGATGTCACCCTCTATGTCAACACTTATGGTACCATAGCATTACTCATGTTTTACTCATAAGGGCCTACCCCCATGTAAGTTTGGATACAGTTTTCCAAAAGTTGAGATTGAACGGGTAATAATTCAATACACTATCCTACAAGAGACAATCATGCTACTTGTACCTAATTTGTTGACAAGATTTTTGACATAATTTTGACATAATGCCACATGGCGGCCCCCCAGCCATATGACATTATGTCAACAAAGTTGTCAATGAATTTGGTACAAGTAGATTAATTCTACAAGAGATACCTTGTCTTTGTTGTAAGAACTAGGAAGAAATAACATATAGATAGAGAGGAGTTTTTGTCCATCAATTTTGTAATATATTCAATTTTATCGTTAATTTTGAAATAGGCGATCAATTTCATTCTTTAATCTATCATTCCAATATATGCCATGTATGGTGTAGATTAAAATAATATTTTTAATAAATTTTAATAAAAAATGATTAAACGTGTAGTCGAAAAGTTGTGAATCTAATAAAATATTTAGTTAAGTTTAATTGTTAACTTTGATTTGAAATTTTGATATACATCAATCAGAGACTATATATATTAATTTTATGAACAATTTTGATTGTTAGATATTTAATTATTTAAATTTGATATACGATTGTTGAATATTTATCATAGCAAACTATTGTATTTTTTAACAGGCACTGAGATTTAAATAAATGAAATGAAAATAACTAACTAATATTAATTTTACTTTGTCAGTAGAGATTAAGAATTCAAATAAAAAAATTGAATATAGGTTAATTCCTTTTTTTTTATGTTATTATGATGAATTTTTTAAATGAATTAACTTGATTTAATAATTTATGATTTGTGTATTTATTGAAATAACCATTTCCATATATAATTTATTTATTGGTAATTGTATATTTGTGTTTTATTAACTTCTATGATTACATATTTGATTTTAGTATATAGTTAAGAGATATTTGTGAACGTTTACATTTGTAAATATGGTATCATAAGAATGTGCAGAGTGTTTGGAACATATGGGTGCGTAAAACACAAAATGGGCAAAAAGGCTAGCACACAAAAGAACATTGGATACTCGATCGTTACGATATTGCTCTTGCAATGAACTAAAATGAAGTAGAAATTACCATTGTATTTTAATTTATCAATTTTTATTATATCAAAATAATAATTCACGTCGTTAGACATCGTGATCGGGAACCTAATGGATCACACACAAAAGAGAACAAGAAGAATGAGATTTACCAATTAATTAATTGACAAGTGTTGGATAATTAATTAATTGGATTGCTTATAAATAGACCTGAATTAATTAATTAGATTGATTAATTCATGGACCGAATTTAATTAATTTGATTAATTAAATGATGGACTGGGTTAAGTTAAAAGATAGGTAAGCCCATTTGGATTTGTATTAATAGGCTGCTGGGGTTTGAAAACGGTAATGAATATTTCATTATTCTTGCTAGTACGAGAAAAGAAAACACTAGCCGTTATTCTTGTTTTCTGTGTGGATCACCATTGGAGGCTAGACAATTGGATAGCTTGAATTGCAGATCATGATCATTCAAGTTCGAGAATCAGCAAATGAGTTTGCAGAATTGATCAATGTACAATTCTTATCACAGTTTCTATCTAAACATAAAGCATATCTTGTTTGTGAATCAAAATTTGTTTTAATTCCGCTACGCATGATTAAATAAGTTCACAACAGAATGTGCCGGAAAAATCTGTTTTTCCGTATAACTTGTCGCTTAAGCAACCTCTGCGATAGGCGAGCGACCGGCCTCTCGCTCGAGCGAGAGCCGGTGACAGGCGAGCGACGGAGATTCTGTTTTTGTCGCTCGAGCAATGTCCAGACGATGCGGCGCCGTTTTCTCCTCTTTTCATGCTCGAACCCTAGACATATTCATCATATAGCTTGATTAACTCAATGGTAGAAACAATAACTTGATTATATGATCTATACAATAATCGATCTATATATATATATATATATATACATGTACAGATTCATTTATTTTTCATACTTTGTTTTTCAAGTCAATTGGTCCCTGCAGTGACTCTGGCTTGGACTTTTGATTATTTTCATATTATGCTTTTAATTCCAATCAAATATTTAGTTAATAATTTGGATTTAAACTTGCATATAGCATGCTGAGTGCGTTGTTGATTTTTAAAGTCAATTGGTCCCTGCAGTGACTCTAGCTTGGACTTTTGATTGTTTTCATATTATGCTTTTAATTCCAATCGAATATTTAGTTAATAATTTGGATTTAAACTTGCATATAGCATGCTAAGTGGGTTGTTGATTTTTCAAGTCAATTGGTCCCTGCAGTGACTCTGGCTTGAACTTTTGATTGTTTTCATATTATGCTTTTAATTCCAATCGAAAAGTTAGTTAATAATTTGGATTTGAACTTGCATATAGCATGCCGAGTGGGTTGTTGATGAAGCCAATGCTAAGAAGCAAAGTGCCACTGATGATGCTGGTTCTTCAAGTTCACAAATTGCTGCTGCTG
>CAIGRQ010140614.1:0-10658 GCA_903798375.1 Fraxinus sp. D2006-0159
ACCAAGTTGTGTGCTAAAGATGTAAGAGTAGCATGGTTCCTAGAAGGGAGAGGTAGAGCATACTTGAATTAATTAAAGATTGCTAATTTAACTAGACAAAAGTAGAGATGACAGTGGGTCGGGGCATGGACGGGGCGTGGGCCTGCCCCGTTTATATTTTTTTTTCCCTTTGAAATGACCTTTATATATACCCTCTTACTTCCTTAACTCCAACTCAATTTCGACCATTTGAATGAGCATTTTCTATGTCTCAATTTTAGCAACCAGAAAGGGAATTAACAATTACGTATAACCCACATACACACAATTCAAAAATATGAATTTAAGCATTGAAAATGTGAAAGAATATACCTGGACATTTCCATGTGTATCCCTTTCAAGCATCAATTGATTCTAGATTGCTGAAAGTAAAAGTTCAAAAAGCTGAAGAGACTTTGGATCAAGTTTCTTTTTCCAAAGACTAGCTTCGTGGACCAATATTTCATTTAGTTCTACAATGTGATGCTGGACCCGAAATTAATTTTTTTCAATTAATTATTTTTGCTTTTTGTAATTTGTAATTAATTGTTTTTTATTCTTCAAGGGGCGGGGTACCCCCTCCCCGCCCCGCCCAGTGACCCCAAACGGGGCGACGAATCCCGCCCTGCCCTGCCAACCCGTAGGGGTGGATTTTTTTTGCCCCATACGGGGCGGGGCGGGTTTTTTTTTGCCATCACTAAACAAAAGTAGCTTCGATCCATGACTGTTGTGGTGATTTATTCTAAAATTAAGCACAAAAATGTGTGGCTTATTTTGAATGTTAATGAGCCTACACTAAAAATAAAACAGTCTTTTTTCGTTGTATATTTTTTTAGGAAAATCTTGAATCAATTTCCATAATTAGTAGAATTGTAAATCTAGAAAATGTATAGATTATAATTTTCAAGATATGTGTAATTAAATATGTTAAAGTTCTCCAATTGGGTTGCAATTTTTGCTTTTCTTTATGTATATGTTGTCCACTTTGTTTTTAAATTAATTTATCAAAAGAAAGAGACTTGGGATATTAAGAGTTTGAAGATGTGTACATCTCATCTCATAAGGTTAGTGCAACATCTGAAAAGATGCCTTGGGTGGTCCAAAATCCAAATTATTAAGCTTCAGTTTCAGACAACAACATTAATATATTATACTAATATTGTTTTGATGCCCACCGAGCATTTAAAGATTCAAAAGGGTTAATGTTTAGCTCCAATATTCAAGTTCATCAATGTTTGCCCATATTTATTATTATTTTTGACAAGCATAAATATTTAGCTCATATTTGGTTTAACCAAAAAAATTGATAAAAATTTAAATCAAAATCAACAATGAATCACAAGTTTTATGGAATCCACAATTTTTATTAACTTTTTAACTACGTATTTCATTAATTTTTATCAAAATCTGCTAAAAATATAATTATTAGCAAAACCAAACAGGAACTTAATATGATAAATTTGTTACCATAAATGTGAAAACTAATGTTGCTCGTATATACATGTAAATGCAGTGTCTCAATCAATTCAACGTGTTTGATCAACGAGAAACACTCATCTTTTCGTCTTCATTCAACAAATTAACACACCAAAATCAAGAAGAAAAGAAGCACGCAAAATGTCAAATTTAAACTCTTTCACTAGTTAAAGATAAAGAGAATTAGGGTTCCCATGGATGGTGACATGATAGTTGTGGTGGTGGTGCTCAACAAAAACCAATCTCACGTCCACGAAGTAAAGGTTATATGTAAGACAAAATTTAAATTGCCTAGAGAAATTTCAGATTTTACATGTGCATAGGGGCTGACTTTGTCCATTTCTGATTTTGTATAAAATTAGGTTTTTTTTATATATAAATTTTTATAAAAATTGATAAAATGTAGTGTTGAAAAGTTAATTAAAATTATATATTCTCAAAAATGTGTGATTAAAATTAATTGTTAACTTTAATTTAGATATTTATAAAAAATTTATTTAAACCAAACATGAACTTAATTTTTTCATTAATTTAAAAGCATAATATGTTTACAATTTCGATAAATGGTGACAACAACACTTGTCTTGAAACCATAAATTATGTGTAATATAAACACGTAATATGTAAAATTCATTCGTTAAATTGTGTATGTATTTTACATTGACCAAAATGCCACCTTCATTAATATTTATGGTGTGTTTGAGTCACATTATTTTGGAAAAATGTATTCTGGAATAATAGATTGATGAAGAATGTGTGGTTGAAAAAGAAGAAAAAGTTATTGATATGATGAAACATATTATTTTATTGAAAAATGTGTGATTGAAAATGAAAATGAAAATTTTAATGTGTACTAAACGGGGGCTTAATCTTCTTAGTAATCCTCAAAGGATTTAGCAGCTTCAAATTACTAAATTTGAGTATATGATTTTCACATAATTAATTAGTTTTGCCTTGTTGAATTTGAGTAAAGAGAAATATCAACCACACTTTTCAGCCAATTTATAGGTACAATTTGTAGAGAATTGATAACTATTGATGTATACATATATCTAATTCTAGATGCAGATGACTAATGGGGAAAGGGGAGATAGGTACAAGATAATCTAACTAATTGCGCGCACACACACATATATATAATGTCCAACCGAGACGGTGATGAAACCGAATTGGTGACTTGGGTTTCGTAAGTTCACGATGAGCTGATCATTAGTAGACAAACACCGAAAGCACCCCGTATGAACACAGTTGTTCCATTGATTCTGCAAGCACATGAATTGTGACAAGTAATAAAGTGAAGTTTAAATTCAAATATCGTTTCCACATAAATTAAGTATTTACTATCAATTTTTATCCTACTATAACTTCAATCTAAATTAATGCAGTATCCTATTAATAATTCAAGATTTTAAGTTATAACTAATTTATTCTAAACAAATCTAAATTAACCTAATTTGTGGAAACTTGTGGGATTAAGGGGTTAGAAACTTCGATTTCACCTAGGTTAATTAACATTTATTCAATCTAATATCATTTGACACCTTTTTCATATGCATTAATAATCAAATTAACCAATTTTAATTTTTTATGTTCACAGTAATTGTTTTTAAAATCTCCATCAAAAGTCATTTTTTATGGTCAAAATAAGTTTAATATTTACATTTATCAACAGTCGATAAAAAAAAGTGAGTGTCAATTTACATTTATCCCAGTGCTGTCATTTTAGAATGGAAATTTGAATTTGTACTAGCCAACATTGTCAAAATAGATGACAGGGGTATGTTAACGGTAACCTTGACCTTTATTTGCTGTATATAATATATTTATTTGATATGTTACGTTGGTTTCTATTATTTTTAAAATACATTTTTTTTCCTTTTTATTTTAAACCACATACTTTTTAATAAAATAATATTATACGTAAATCTAAATTTTTTTTTTTATTTTTTAACCAAACATTTTTCATCAAAATATTATTCCAAAATACATTTCAGACCCAAAAAATAAAAATAAAAAAGGCTCAAACATGCTCTTAAACAAGCCAAATCCATGTAATTTTGGTCCCCCAAACAATGGTTTTTGTGAGGAGAATTCCAGTTTGATGAAATGTTGCTGTCTATCCTTCCATTAAGATACAAATCTAGAAAATCAGTAACTATTTATAAAATCACATGAACAGAAAGAAACGAGTTTAAATTAAATTAATATATAACTTTCTTGAAATGGTCCGTGCATGAATGTAGCAGACTGTTGTGCAAGATTACTCAAAATATGCACGTCACTTAATTGCTATTTCTAAATAATACTCTGCAGACTCACAGAATGCTCGGAGTTCCTCATATACAAGGGCGTGTTCGGTATAACTCAAAATCCAATTATATTTGAAAATATAGTCGTTATTGGGTCTCACTCGTCCAATAAAAGTCAACAATAACGACTAATTTTTCAATTTTAATCCGATTTTAATATCTACCAAACACCCTCCAAATAACAACAAATATCAACACCCCTGCAGCCTCATTTAGATTGAGAGAATGAAATCTTATAAAGACAATTTTAGAGCGTGTTTGAGAGTGATTAAAATCCAATTAAAATTGAAAATATAGTCGTTATTGGGTCTCACTCGTCTAATAAAAGTCAACAATAACGACTAGTTTTTTAATTTTAATCCGATTTTAATATCTACCAAACACCCTCCAAATAACAACAAATATCAACACCCCTGCAGCCTCACATGACCATAATTCCAAGCCAAGAAAAGAGAATTTAATTGAAATTATACAGGAAGAAATTGATTTTCAACCCTACTTACAAAAGTTGCACAAGGAATAAATATGATATGATGACGTAAATATTGCAGTAGTAGTTAAGCTGAACAAGTTAAATTTTTTTTAGTGTCTAGTATTTGATACCAAACATTCAATTAAAGTCAATTTTCTTTTATTTGTTGTAAAATTGTACATTAATGGTGTTTTGAATCGTTTAATATTTGAAATTCTTGGATGTTATTAAGACTGAGTTCCATAGTAAAATATCGATTTTATTAAGATGAGTAGTCCACGTCTTCATAGGCATCTATTTCATTTCATGTGATATGTTGGTAACATTTTGAGGACCACCTTGCAGAATTGATGGCTCCTTCAATTACTCAAAATAAGTTAACAGCAAAACCCAGACAGCAAGTACTGTCAAATATTGTATGTATGTAGTATGTACCTGGTCCTGAGGGTGTCACCCACCAATAAACTCATCTGTTCACATCTCTCTCCCGTTTCACTGATCAAAACAAATTAATTATGACTATCTCAATTAATCCTTTTTAACCATATGAAGTAATGTGCTTCACAGCATTGATTTCTGATTATCAGACAATGATATGGACAACTATTAACAAATGTTTTCAGCTCATTTACTTGGAGAGAACCTTACTTAACATTTGGAGAGAATCATGAGTAGGATTCTTATGTTACATTAATAAGTGGACAATCTTATCCCGTCCAATGTGAACAGAAGAACAATTTCATAGTTATTAATTCAACATTAACAGAATAAAACGAAAATAGAAACCAAGAAATGTAAGACAAAATCGATTCTCGTCTAAACATCAAAATTTAGGCCATATTCAAGGAATGGTTGAGGCTCCAATTATGCATGAGGTCCCACCATACCCTCTCTCAAGTCCCCTTCTACAAGACATTTTTCTCCCTCTTTCACATTTCTCTCCACTTCTCCTTAAACATCTTACAAACTGTACTCGAGATAAAAAGGTTCGTACATCCATGGAGAAGAGCGAGAGAGAGACTCGCGACTTCATGAACGTCGAATCATTCTCTCAGCTACCTTTTATTCGTCCGGCTCCAGTCAAAGAAAAGGCCATCAGGCTCTTTGGTAAAGAATTTGTAGGCGACTCATCAGCTAATGATGAATCCGAGCCTAGCGAAATTATTTCTCGAGAAGAGACTAAAACCAACGATAATGGGGATAGCGGTAGAAAATTCGAATGCCACTATTGTTACAGAAACTTTCCCACCTCTCAAGCTCTAGGAGGCCACCAGAATGCACACAAGAGGGAGCGCCAAAATGCTAAACGTGCGCATCTTCAATCTGCACTGATACATAATGGCCTATCTGAACCTCACGTTTATGGTGTCATGAATTATGGCCTCGGCTCAGCACCACCTGCAGCCATGGCTTATCATCATTCATGGAGCAATAGAAGCAATTATTCCTACGCTAGTGACACAAGATTATACGGTACTCACCATGGATCCTACACACAACCACCTGTCAATGGGAGTCCCTCGGCCTTGTGGAGAGTCCCATCCCTTCAAAGCTCCCCTACTTTTATGCATCAGCTCCCATCGTTCTATGACGGTCACTTGAAGCCATCATCAAATGGTAACCCTAATTCTCGAAACCAGTTGGGATATGAATCGAAGCCAAGCATGCAAGATGGTCATGTGAGTTTGGATTTACATCTCTAGTAGTAATCTTCTCAACAGTATTGTTCCTTTTCTTAATTAAAAAAAGCATCTTGATAGTGTCACTTATTGCTACTATATGTGAATGACTTATCAGTTGGCTTTGCAATTAGCTCATCTATTATTTTGACTGAGCTCATTTATATATCATGCAACTTGTCACTTCTTCCCTCGTAAATATTATATTTATCACAGTTAAGTGTTTTCCGTGAAGAATGTATTGAAATAATATCTATATTCGAAACTGAATCAAATAAACTCGATATATTAGTGATCCCATGATATAAACGTCTTCTCATGAAGAATTCTTATGCAGTAATATGTAAATTAGATAATTATCAGAGTATGAACAGATAGGGGATTGCGGAAGATCAACTGGGATTTGATTCAATTCTACGAAAGAGACTTTTGTGGATGAGTGTACTCGTTTTACTTGTGTTTATCTATTTCATTGAAGATCTGATTTTATTTTTTTATTCAATTTGAATTCTATTGATGTGGCTGACCGCTGAACCACACAATACGCGACAATTGACAATTTTTTTTTTTTTTTACCGTCTTGTTCTTGGTCCTTTCTAGTCATGTTCAATTCAAAGTGCCAACCATTCCATATATGTTTGCTACTCGTGTCTTCGCTTTGAAGTTGTTTATCAAAAACGGCTATTACAAGGATTAAATGTCATTAAGAGTTGCAGTGCTGCATTGATGATGGTACTATTAAGGACTGCAAACCTTTCCACTATGTAAATGTATTTTCGTCCGCTTCATTTCACTGTTATTCTACCCATTTAACTCTGTCTTCTACAGTATTTAGAAAGAAGAAATTAACATCATGAGCAAGTAAGAGTTGACACAGTAATAACACAACAAATGAGAAGACCCACAAGTTAATACATTGGACAAGTACACAAATACATGTACAGAAAGGCTGATAAATAAGGGGCAGTAAACAAAGACACATGAAGAGTACATGCATTAATTGTATGAATCTTAGGACCACAGTGCCTCAAATAGAGACCAGTGGAATTTAATAAACATCGGTCCACAACCCAATAAAGCTAGGAAACGAGGTTGACAGTTTGGACAGTGGGCAGATATGGTGGGTGGGTTAACTGGCTAGAGCCTGGAGATGGTGAGCGGGTGGGTGGGTGAGTAAGCCAGCTTTTACGAATAGAGATATATAACGAAGCTTACGCGTAAACTTGCGCATGTACATTGTAATATGTTTGACGTCCTATTTAAAATAGTGTGTCGGGAGGTTTCGTATGCAGTGATGAACAATATAATGGAACATTTCATCGATGTTAACTTGCGCATGCGGCATGTCCTATAAAAAATGTGCGTTATATGTAGTGACGAACAAAATAACGAAACATTTCATCGGTGTTAAAGTTGAAGGCTAATTTAGAGGGGGGGCTGTGGTTCAATGAAACAACAAAAAAATTTCAAGAAAGCAAAAGGAAAGAGCCCAGAAAAAACTACTAATGCTGCAAGCAAATCTAGGTACCCACGTCATAAAATGTTAGAGCTGAAAAGTAGCTAGGCATATCATGGGCAGAGAAACCAAAAGATTAAAGAGCATAGTCTATAATGAGTCTAATGGCCTGCGAAAATCCATTAACACCGGGACTGCCGGAAAATATTGAGAATATGTATATCCTTACTATCGTAAAAGAGACAATCCACCATTTACTGTTTATTTGTGAAACATTTTTTATCCCCATTTTATTCATAGCCATCTACTACCCATCCACGCATCTTCAAAACGGACTTCTTCTTACCGCGATTGTTGACTGAGGTAAGACAAAAAAAGGAAGCAATCACACAATTGTTGATCGGGGAAAGACAAAAAAGGAAACAACTACAATTGCTGACTCCTACTTTTCCATGTTACCCGTATTTGCTTGATTCTGGAAGGCGAAAAAGAGGACACTGCAAATTCACAAGTTCTCTGTTTCAGACCACTGCATCAATTTCATCTTCACTAGTAGGTTCACGGAGGTTACAATTCAATACTAAATCGTGTATTCTGCCGTTTTCGAATCTGAAATCCGTGTTCCACTAAAGAAGTCAATTCAATTCGAAAGATGAGAGAAAAGTTACAGTTTCTTCGTTTGAGCTTCGGTGGAAGTTTTCCAGGGTTGCAAAACCATAAGCTTCAGCATGTTCCCAATTTCATTAAAATATATTTCCTTTAAAACATATATACTATACATAAGCTTCACTATGTTCCCAATTTCATTAATTTCTGTTAGTTTTTATATATTGTATACACGTAGGTTAATATATTTCGTAGGAACCTTAGTTCCACTCAAGAACAAAATTATATGTGCTAATAACCTTCTTCAATTTTCGTTGGTTACTTTCAGACTCGACGATTTCATAGGTTAGCATATTCTTCTGATGGATGTTCTGAATACATGTTCGGATGGAGTTTTCATCCCCAACAACAAAACCAAAGGCAAAAAGATAGTAGAAATCGACATTGAATTGGACGCACCAATCATCTCAAAAGTGAGCATAATTCAAGAAATCAAAGGGAGGCAACAACAACATCAAGAAATAAATACACTTATCAACATTGTAATTTTCTTTCTTTATTTATGTATATGTGTGTATTCATTCAGATTTTTCTTCCAATTGTTATGAGTTTTGTTATTTTTCTTCACTCTTGATGGATAATAAAGACGAGAACAAAATTAAGTTGTTTAATTTCAAATGGAATCATTGGCTACGGGAAGACGTTGTTCGTGCATACCGAAGAAAAATTCCGCGCAGTAATCTGAGAGTACCTCCGCGTTGCGCGGGGTTGACTCCGCACAGTGCGGAGTGAATAGAGATTTCGCGTTGTGCGAAGTATTCACTCCACATTGTGCGGAGTCACACGTTGTGCGGTGTACTCCGCGCACTTCACGAAGTGTGACTCCACGCTGCGTTTTGCTACAAAAAAAATAATTTTATATTTTGAAATTACTGATTTATTTCTTTTTTCAAGAGAACGAACATTTCATACATACAGGTTGATTCCCACAAGGGACGTTGCCCCCTCAACCCCTGCGACCTGACTAGGCAGGTCAATCCCCACCTTTCGGGGCATTGCTCCCGCTGTCCCCTCGACCCGACTGGACATATCAATCCCCATGTTGAAGCAGCAACCCATTTGCATAACAACAATAAACAAATGAAAAAATATATTATCTACAAACTAATGATTTTCTGCTAAATTTGAAATTTACTAAATAAGGTGGTATTTCGATGACCCCAGTAAAACTTTAGCATTCTAGAGTTAGTGATTATGCATACACTTAAATTATTTTTTCCTCTATTTTTTTAACTTTAAGATTGTGTCAACATATTATTCTGATGGAAAGACTTGTACATAACCACTAGAATTATTTTTTCCTCCATTTTTTTAGCTTTAAGATTGTGTCAACATATCGTTATGATGGAAAAAACTTGTGCATAACCATTAGAATACTGAGGTCCGAGTCTAAGATTTGTATTCCGTGGATTCATTTTTCAAACATGTATATTTAACAATGAAAAAAAATGTTATTTGTATTGTCTTTATTTTGAAAGACTCTAACATAACTTACTCTTCTATTCCTTAATGTTACACTTTGTCAATGATCTTCATGTCATTAACATTTTGTAATACAAAAGTCCATCAATTTTTAGCATTCAAGACACTAGCATAGCTTTCAAAATAATACAATCCGTGCATTACATGTGTCAAAAACTAGTAATATATCCTACATATATAAAAAGAGTGAAGGCCTATTCTACTGTAGAAACTCTCGACCAAAATGACATCGTTTTCTATTGTTTTTTCTGCTGATTGTCTTCGGGTTTTCTCTCTTATTCCTTTGGTATTTGGTATCTCTCTCTCTCGTCATGTGTTCACTGCCGCCCCCTTCTTCGTCCATTGATCTGTTTTCACCCATAAATATAATTATCCGACTACGGTTCTTTGGTCATCTAAATGAAGATAAGTTTGGAATCAAGCTCGAAAGGAAAAATTGGCTTCTGCGTGTCTAAATTTGGGAGGACAGTGCAAACCCTAAACCATCTTCATATTTTTCGCCTCTCTTCTTCGATCCCCTTCTCTCATTCTTCAAATCAAACCTTCGAATTATACGATGGTTATATGTTTACAAGCCGCGCGAGCAGGGCATCAAATGTTCGCAAGTGGTGGGAAGCGGAAGAGAGCACGAAAGGAAAAGGGACCGGTGGGGGTAGAATCGACGGGTCGATGGTGGTCGAGCGGTGATGATGTTGGTTGTTGTGGGTCAAGCCGACTTCTCTTACGGTATGCTGATTTTTCATTTCTTACGGTATGCTGATTGATAATTCTCCATATGCTTGCAGTCTTACATTTTGTATAGTAAGAAGAAATGAGTGGGTCTGGAGAGAAGGTTTAGCAGCTACAAAAAGTTCGGCTGATTTTCTGAAATCTATTCGTAGCTGACCTGTTGTTGTCAAATTGAATTCTGGCATTGACTACCGAGGTTAATCATTTCTATTCTCTCCTAGTTTCCATTGATAATGTTTTACTTTCTCAATTTTGGGCTTCAGTATTTTTATTCTACACTTTTATAATGTTTCTATCAATTTGCTATATTTTTTCTTCCTCTGTTGGTACTACAATCTATTGGGTAATATGTCATTGTTGCACCTTACTTT
>CAIGRQ010140692.1:0-10610 GCA_903798375.1 Fraxinus sp. D2006-0159
AGGACTATCTTTTTGGGACAGAGGGAGTATTAATTTTTGCAATACAATTTTTCCATGTAATTTTCACCATTTTATAGAATATGACATCAAAAATTTCGAAATTTTACATTTGAAAAAGTCGCATCCCATGTAAATTTTCGAATGTAAAATTACATGAGGTATGATTTTTTTGGACGTAAATTTTTTATTGTAAAATTTTTTCCAACTTTTTTGCAAGTTCGATTGTGCCCCCCAACTTTGAAGTCTGCGTCCGCCCCTGTATCTATAAGACTGTATAACAAGTGAACATGGTTCATAAAGATGGCTAAGGACGACATAAATAACCATCCAAGCAATACAGTTGTAATTAACTAAACTGGAAGTTACACTTTTTGCATCCTTATAATTAGGGCGGGAAAGAACAAAATACGGCCATTCCAGATTCTACAGTTCCTCTGCAACAAATAAGCTCGAATATTCAGCAGCCTTACAAATAATAATAGAAACAGGAATATGTAGGGTGGTCTACTCTTACAGGGAAGAAAACGACAGTAATGACGATTTGGTCGACGAAGGGCAGGAAGCTTATCCATATTAGACATCTATAGTACCCCCTTTCTGTTTGAGTTTCTTAATTGCTTATGGCTCATTTTTGGGGGGAAAAAAAAAACCTCACAGTGGAAACGAAAAAAACACAAAAACAAGCTAGAACAAGAAAAACGTGAATTCACTTGGTTCGAAAAACTGGTGACACCACAGGAGAAGAAAACATTATATAAACTGAGAAAATCACACATTACATTTTCCTCACTCTTTCTCACTACACAACTAAAAGGCTTGATGTACGCCACAAACCTGCGTTTACTGTTATTTGCTAGTTTCTCTCTCTACATTTTCTCTCTAGGCTCTCACAATTTTGGATGCACGTAATTCTCAGCCAGAATTCATGTCGCCTTGGTGCCAAGCAAAATTCTTATCGATGCAGTGCCAAGAATTTATAGGAATTAGGAAAGATCCTTGAACTCTTCTGGTAAGTTTCCTTCTCCCATTTAAATATTATTTGCTTCTACAACAAGACATTTTCCCTTATTCATTTCTTTTTCCCTTTTGTTGTCAAACAAGAATTCTATTTTCCATAATGGAATTCTTTTATTATACAAATTTGGGTCAAACCAAACACTGATAACATAAGTTTGGCATCCAACGTGCCAAAAAGACAGCAACAGAACAACAAGTGGGATTGTGCATGAACAAAAAATCACACAACACACAGGCTCAGTCTGAGGGAGGGAGAGAGCAAGCTTAGAGAATCGCCTTAAAATATGCTTCCTGAAATGCAATTACCATAAATGTCATCAGCGGAATGGTCTTTGACTTGCAGTGATAATTGATCAATGGTAGTTATCCCTTACATTCCTCTAATAAGGAAAGAGGCAGACAGTTGCAAAATGTAAGTATCATGAACCTCAAGGCAGAAGTCGTGAATAAAATTTTACCCCAAAACAATAAAAAGCGTGAAATAAAAATCAATAACCAACCTAACCTCAATGAGCTGTACGTTTGATGACAAACACCACCACCGACATTGGTATCCATTTTGTTGAACCAGAATATGGATACACAGAAATGTTGGCATTAGGCATCAAGATTCAAAATGCTATACTAACCTGAAAATTTGGTCAGAAACTAATAGAATAACTGTTCCCACAAATACTTGCAAGAAATCAGAATACGGCCAACAATAAGAATATAGTGACTCTAATCCAAGTTTAAAATCAGTCCTTCATGAGAATATTTTCTGTTAAATATGCTGGAGCTAAAAATGAGAAAAATGCACCAATACCAAGTGTTGTTTGACGAAACACCTCTGAACTTGGATCGCGCCCATGAGATGCCACCTAAAAGGCAGAATCATAAGTTACTAGGATAAAAAGAAAGGTAAAGATCAAATTTTTTTTTTTATAAAAAAAAAAAAAAGAAACACCAAAATTATTCACCAGATAATATTCAGGATGAGGTTTCAGCATAAAGTTCCGGATACAGAAAAGAAAATGGAAAACAAAGTTCTTGTTCAGTCAAATACAAATTATCTCCCCTACCGGTAAACAGATCATGATATCATACCAGAACGTTTTGAAGAAACAAATTTAATTGACAATGCCATGAAGATTAACTAATGACCCGCTAAGTACCAGAGGCACACAACTCGATCCCACTATCACCTACCAATTAATCTCTCTCTCTCTCTCTCTCTCGTTTTTATTTGTCTTCTCAATTTTTCTAATGGCAGGGAGAAGGGTATGTCTTCTGTTTTGCTGTATAACCATCAGAGTGGATTGATCCTACAAATATTTGCGACGAGACAAATTTCGTAATGCAGAATAAATGGTCACTCTAATGTTGATCGGCATGTTTCAGCATTCAGATCCAAATATAAATTATAGGTAGTCTAAAGTTGACCAACAGCTCCTAAATCATAGTAGCCTTTCTGCTAAGACCACCACTTGGTTTATCATTTAAGCAATCGTTCTTGTCTCCGAATAAGTCTTCTGATCACTTCCCTTCTCAATAAAGCAACTACTCGTTAAGGAAATCTGGACGGGTTACTTAACAATCTAGACCAAGGTTTGATAATAATAAATATTCAAGTTACTAATGAGGTTTTTAGAGGACCATTGCACGACTTCCAAAGTTTCTAAATAGTTTAATCATCCCAAAGTTGCTTGAGATCAAAGGTAAGGGAACTTTGAAGTATATCTCAAAGGATCAGAACTTCATACATCCACCAAAACTATGGATCATACATTCGAATAAGTAATTGAAGTTACATTTAGAAGATGCGACTCCAATGTCCAAAGGAGCTTTTCGTACATCAAATTCCAGTTCAGCTTGCACAATCAAAACTTAACAAAGACTTCAGACGTCCAAAGGAGATGATCCCACATAGGACTAGAAACTCAAACTCCCTCCAAAAAAAACCAAATCTAAAAGGCAATAAGGATAAGGAAATCTTTTTTCCAGCAAAAAGAGAATGGGGTAGTTGCTACTTTAGTAGTTGTTGGAAGTCCACCACCAAATAATACAAGTGGGATTTACTAATGCTGTTGGTGAACAGATGCTGCTGAAATTAATTGGTGAAGAAATACTGGCATATATGTAAATCTATTGGTCCAAAACACTTTCCAATGCTCTACCTCCTTTTGGTTAGACAAGCTTCAACCTTGAATTATGTCCATCTAACTGAATCCACACGTGCTTAGATTGCAGTAAAACATTATTGCATGCCACTGCCACACATCATTTTGAGTTTATTTCTAGTTGTAAATTTAACTAAATGATTAGTCTTAAGAATAAGTTTGAAAGGTTTTCAGCAGCAACTGATTTAATATACCATGTCTTAACAAGAATATGTTTGTTTCATTCCATAAGCATTATAATCTGTCTATTATTTTCATTTGGCTGAAAGAAACTTGTTATTATCGTAAATTACAGTGCTTAACAAATTAATTTTGTTGTATTCTCATACTTAGACGAGTTGGGCTTGAAGGTTTGAGTAGCCAAAAATTTGCCATAACATATTCACCCGCTCTAGTGCTAACCTTCAGAACCAACAACCTGCTTTAGAGAAACCGCATGTTCTCCTCCCATCTACCCCCCTCCCTTCCCCTCCCCTCACCTCAACAAAACAACCCAACCACCCCAGATACTTCAGGAAAACAAGGTTGCTTGACTTTCATGCTCATACAAGAGTGTACAAAGAAATTCAAAATGCAGGAAAGTTCGCTTTTTACCATATGAGCTAAAGCTGCATAACGTTCTTCGTTCAGAAACAATGGCTTCCCTCTTTGCATTTTAACATCCTGAAAGGAATTAGGCAAAAGAATAAAGAACATGTGCACATATTTACGTAGACTCATCACTTGCCTTCCACAAAAAGAAAACAAGGATTGATGAAAATAAATTTACTAAAAAGGATGACGTAAAGACCATCCAAGCTTGCTCAACAACAAACAGGAAACAACAGAATTTTAGTATACTTGAAATAAACAATTACTAGGCTACTGCACCCATATTTGGCAAGTCCTTTGAAGAATTTCAAGATGTTGATACAATAAAACTTTTCCATGCCATGTAAAAACTAATAAGTAATAATCCTTCAATAAGATATTTTTCAATGTCAGGAGATTTCTTTCTTGCTAAGAATGGAGACAATCTGGGTATACAGAAGGCAGTTAATCAGAATGAGAGGCTCATTTTCCATTATAGGTAATATCAACTCAAGTAGGCCTTCAGATATTCCTAAACTACATTGTCACCCTCGAGTCTTGATTTATCAAAACTGAACCTTAGAGTACCAATTCAGTAACACCAACAAGATACATGGGTTCAAGGGTTAGTCCATGAAAATAAAGATTTGATATTTAAGAGGTTTCATTTCCTTAAGAGAGAAACTAGGTAATTGCCAATTGCAAAGCCTAAGCCTCCGTTTGGTCGCCATTTTCAAAAGAAAAATGCATTATTTGGGTCAAATCAAGCACATTGCTACAGTATTGTGTCATCATTCCAATGGCAACTTTTTCCACTTTTCCTAGTTTTGCCCTTTAGCATGTGCATTTGGTGCAAGTTTCCATTTCAACGCATTATTGTCTCAAACCGGATGCGGAACACGTGAAGCCAATTTTGAATATTTCATTCGGTTATCGTGCATTTTTCTATCAAGCCAAATGTGGAAGAATCTTTTTATTCAAGTATTCACTGATTGTACGTTTACACTTCTCTAATTTTTAAATTCAACAGAAACATCGAATTACATTCATACGTTCTTCCAACACTAGACATTAGTCTAAAAATTCACCTTCCCCACATAATTTGAAGATCACAATTGCTGTGCCATATAATCGCGAAGTCGGTCTCAATCACTTCACTGCATTTCCGGAGCGTTCATTTCAGAGTGGATTTCGTCATTGGCATTAGGTAGGTCAATATCGAACGTGCCATCATCTGTTTCTGCTCTATCAAATGTCTTGTCCACAACTCTAGACAAACATAAAAAATTATGAATGTCCATCGTTGCGACGACAACTGCAATTTGGGTTCAAAATGAATAGCTAGACATACAATCTAGTATTTGCCATCTTTTTTCACATCCTAAACACTCGTTCTATGGCGTTTCTGCATGACGAGTGTTTGTAATTAAACTTCTCACGAGCATTCCGAAATCGTCGACGACGACCGGATCCATCATCGCAGAACTCTTGAAAATAATACAATATATCTTATCCTTTGTGAGGGGCCATGTAGCATGGTCGATGAGAAAATCCGGAGTCAACCAAATAGTACCTACCCGGCCCGGGTAATGGAAAATGAATTTCAGGACTGTGTAGTCGTGGGTATTCTCGGTGGTACCTACCAGCAAGCACAAACGTGAAACACAAATTGAAATCGCATGCGGCCAACACATTTTGCATTGACACTCCTTTGCAGTCAATAAAATTCACCCGCTCGTTACGCTGTAGCACAACTTTCACATGTGTTCCATCAATAGCACCAATGCAATCTCGAAACAACGGATGTTATGTGAGGTCCGGCCCGTGGGGCTCTTCACCCTCGTTGTAGTTCGGTCTTGGTTGTATGAGACGTGCCGATAAGGTGACGACGACAATGAGTACCTCCTTAAAATAATGGCATACTGTTTGCGACGAATGATTGAAAATAGTTGTCACCTGACGGTATTTTTTTTCATACACTAATATGCACAAGAACATTCCAACTTGCTCGTAGATATTGACATGTTGGCTACTGCGTAAGCCATATTCATCCCACAGAATATGTGCGAAATAGTTGCAGGTACATTCGGAATTCTTGATAACACATCTTGTCGTTATCTTCCATTGCCTCCTTCGTGAACAAGTGTCCATTTCTTGAATGCGGGAATCGTCGGATACGACGGCGTTGTTTGAGATAGCAGTTCCTGGCATCGCTTACTGTGATTTGACAATACGTAACCTATGTCGTGACGTCTTCCACCAATTGACTAAGGAACTCGTCATCATCGACTTCTTCGTCTTCGAATCCCGATAAAAGCGCACAGTTGAACTTGAGATCATCCATTGTAAGAAAATAAAGATCACTGAAATTAGCAATATCACAAAAATTTGTACACGCCAAACAAAAGAAACAGCATTCATGTGGCCAAACAACGAAGATATATAGATATGAAGAATCATTTAACATGTTACTCTTGTGAGTAACATGCAAATAATTGTACCAGCCAGTTTCAAAAAATTGGATGCTAGTCCTTTTTTGACATGTGATACTTTTCGTTGCTTTTGGAAAGTTGTTCAAAAAAAATCTCAAAAATCTACCATTTCTTGTTCTTCAAGAAGCCTCTGTAAAATTGGCAAAACAAATCTCTCATGAAAACAGATCCAACACATTTTAGCACACATGGAAATGTGTAATCATTTGAATCCTATTATGAAATTAGTGAAGGTGGCCTTCAAAGTTAGACCAAGAATTACGTAACTTATTAGACAAAACCTTTTAGAATTGATATATAAAATAATCAAGTTGGAAATCATAGAAATATTTACATTTCAAACTAGATAACAATATTTCTATTAATAGATTGACATTCATATGGACGTGTATATTGTGGTCAATGCTTGGGGTTGTGTATGTTCATTACATCATGTATGTCCTGTTCTCATGTGCTTAGCTGTTATGATGTCACTACGGTCACCTTCTAACTGTTGTTGCACATTGTCAAACACGCTGCACTCTGAAATTTAGTTTGGATATTGAACTTGTAACGATGATGTGAAGTAACATTATCACAATTCATTACTTAGGAGCAGCTTCTGGTTGTTTGAAATAACCTTTGTCATCCAATTTCGGTATCTATAACCTCATGTGTTACACGCCCCAGTCATATAGCATGAGAATAGTCTAAAATTTAATTAATTACATCGGCCACACTTATTGATTTTCCATTGTCGATTTACATCACGATATCCGCGTCACATTTCCTTTATCAATAATGCTAACCTAATTGCAGCCATGAACAAGGAGTACAAAGGCTACAAGGACAAAGACGTTAGTGAAATCTGTCTGCTATCGTCAGCTTTTCGATAATAGCTACAACGGCGACAAGTGCAAAATCACGCCGACGAAGTTATGTCGGACGGGCTTAAGTTTGTTTAAGGACAGGCTGTAGATGACCAAAGGGATTCAATCCATGTTGCTGAGGAGAGCATTGGTTCTAGCAATGAGGGCACAGAACACAAAAGTACTTCAGGTATGCACCTGTCGAATGCCAAAAGCGGCGAAAAGAGGAAGTTGGCGTCGAGCAAGTAAAAAGGGAAGAAGAAAAAGATTTCAGCTCGAGAGTTGTCGCACTCAGTTGATCGGGCAAACAGCGCCGCCGAGGAAGTAGCGGCGAAGATTAACAGTATCATGGCGCCGACAAAAAATGCAGGGGTTGCCTGTGTTCAAGAATTGCTCGCTTCAGGAAAGCTCGAGTGACATTTGTACTTCTTCGCATGTACGCTTCTGGCACAAAAGAAATATTGAGACATGCTGATGTCATGCATGATGCCGATGAGAAGTTCAAGTGGATTGAGTGGCAGTTTAATGAGCGTAATAAATCTCCCCACTAAATTTATACATCAACTATTTGTACAATACATGTTTTATTTAAACATTGTTTTCTTTTTTACTGCAGTTCGGATATGTACATTTGATTTGGTGCATTTATCGTTCCTATCGTACATTATGTTTTCCCAAACATGGGTTTATTTTTGTAAAGCAACTTCAGGAATATTTTATTTGATAACATGGTTTTCTTTCTTGTGAATGATATGATGCAAATGTGTGATTATATTTGTGAGTAATTGCTGAAAGTTGGTTTCCAAATAGTTTAAGGGTTCTGCCCTTGCTTATCCTCGGCAGTTTATGATAACTGCAAAATTTTTTAATCACTCTGCTATTTTAAGATAATAAGCCGACATTTTACTTCTTGTTCAATGCTTTACTAGGCCTTTAGTACTTCAAGTTTTTTGCAACTAATCGTTTACATGCTTGGTTGTTAAATAGCAACAACAAAAATTATTTCTCTGAAACTTTTATCACATATAAACTGTACTACTGATGATTCATGAAACCTTTTGATTTTTAATATGTTGTAAGCTTCAAAGGAGGTATTGTTGTTACAGAGAAAAAAGCATTTAATAGAAATATTGTTATCTAGTTTGAAATGTGAATATTTCTATAATTTCCAACTTGATTATTTTATATATCAATTCCAAAATGGTTTGATAACCTATAGTTTCAGGCTTTTATCTAATGAGCACTAATTTCATAATTGGATTCAGATGATTACACATTTTCGCGTGTCCTAAAATGTGTTGGATATGTTTTCATGAGAGATTTGTTTTGCCAATTTTACAGAGGCTTCTTGAAGAACGAGAATTGGTAGATTTTTTAGAATGTCCCAAAAGCAACAAAAAGTTCGCATGTCAAAAAAAGGATTTGCATTCTATTTTTTGAAACTGGCCGGTACAATTATTTGCATTTTACTCTTGTAGTAACAGGTGAAATGATTCTTCATTCCTATATAATTTCGTTGTTTGGCCACATGAATGCTGCATCTTTTGTTTGGTGTGTATAAATCTTTATGATATTGCTAATTTCGGTGATCTTCAATTTCCTACAATGGATGATCTCAACTATAACTGTGCGCTTTTATCGAGATCCGAAGACGAAGAAGTCGATGATGACGAGGTCCTTAGTCAATTGGCGGAAGATGTCATATTGTCAAATCGCAGTAAGCAATGCAATGAACTACTATCTCAAACAACGCCATCGTATCCGGCGATTCCCGTCTTCAAGAAATGGACACTTATTTATGAAGGAAACAATGGAAGATAACGGCAAGATATGTTATCAAGAATTCCGAATGTACCCGCAACTACTTCGTCACTTCGCGCATATTCTACGGGACAAATATGGCTTACGCAGTAGCCAACATGTAGATATCTACAAACAAGTTGGAATGTTGTGCATATTAGCGCATGGAAAAGGATACCGTCAGGCGACAACTATTTTCAATCAGTCGTTGCAAACAGTGTACCATTGTTTTAAAGAGGTACTCACTGCCGTCGTCGCCTTATCGGCACGTCTCATACAACCAAGACCGGACTACGAGAGTGAGGAGCCCCACGGGCCGAACCTCACTAAGCATCCGTTGTTTCGAGACTGCATTGGTGCTATTGATGGAACGCATGTGAAAGTTGTGCTACCGTGTAATGAGCGGGTGAATTTTATTGGCCGCAAAGGAGTGCCAACGAAAATGTGTTGGCCGCATGCGATTCAATTTGTGTTTCACATTCGTGCTTACTGGTACCACCGGGTGCTATACACAATCCTGAAATTCATTTTCGATTACCCGGGTCGGGTAAGTACTATTTGGTTGACTCCGAGTTTGCTCATCGACCGGGCTACATGGCCCCTTACAAAGGATCGGATATTTTGTATCATTTTCAGAGTTCTGCGATTTCGAAATGCTCATGAGAGGTTTAATTACAGACACTCGTCCTGCAGTAACGTCATAGAACGAGCGTTTGGGGTGTGAAAAAAAAGATGCAAATGCTAGATTGTATGCCTACCTATTCGTTTCGAACCCAAGTTGCAGTTGTCGTCACAACGATGGGCATTCATAATTTTCTACGTCGTTCTAGAGTTATGGACGAGGCATTTGATAGAGCAGAAACAGATGATGACACATTCAATGTTAACCTACCTAACGCCGACGATGACATCCACGCCGAAATGAACGCACCGGAAATGCGGCGAAGTGATTGGGACCGACTTCACGATTATATGGCACAACAACTATGATCTTCAAATTATGTGGGGAAGGTGAATTTGTAGACTAATGTGGAAAAACGTATGAATGTAATTCGATGTTTCTGTTGAATTTAAAAATTAGAGAAGTGTAAACTCACAATCACTGAATAATTGAATAAAAAGATTCTTCCACATTTGGCCTGATAGAAAAATGCACGATAATCGAATGAAATATTCAAATTTGGCTTCACGTAGAATGCATCCGGTTTGAGACAATAATGCATTGAAATGGAAACTTGCACCAAATGCACATGCTAAAGGGCAAAACCGGGAAAAGTGGAAAAAGTTGCCATTGAAATGATGATACAATACTGTAGTAATGTGCTTGATTTGACACAAATAATGCATTTTTCTTTTGAAAATGGCAACCAAACGGAGGCTTAGAAAGAAAGAATATGATAGACCCCCTATTGTTCACACTTATTCTAGAAAGGCTAAGAAGCAGGCTGGACCATGTGGCAACCGTTAGGAATGAATGATGGGTCTGTTAAGGGAAAACTAATTCTATTAGAGGGCCTTATAAATAAATGTAAACGTGACATTAGAAGGTAGGCAAGAATTGAGTAGGGAAGAGTCCTGTAGCTACTTTCTTATTTCTGTTTCTTTCACAATTCAATTAAAAGTTCCCTTATCAATGTTGTTCTTTCTCTTTTGAATCAAAATCCTAACAAATTGGTATCAGAGCCTATGATGCTCGGACTCTTCGAAATGGACGAAATACCCGT